>CAJQUW010006789.1:0-87500 GCA_907163375.1 Prostheceraeus crozeri | reverse complement strand
TTGAACGTCAAATCCAAACGAATATTATGAGGCACGTTCGCTTGACGATAGGGTGCACTAATATCGCTGTCAGCAGTCAAATCAAATGCATAAATAGTATATCCACTCTTAAACTCTTTCATAGTGAGTCCGTTGGTGTCATCCGTATTGTAAAAACTAAAGACATCCATAAAATCAACATAACTGCGCATAAATTGATCCGCAGCAATATCTGGTTTGTAGGGTGGACCAGGATGACTCACACCATTTATACGTAAAGCAATTTCACTTAACTGATTGTGTTTAAAATTGAAAGGATTCTTCTTTATATTACCATTAAATGCATCATTTTCAACCATTGCCACCATGAGGAGCTTCGGTGCTTCCGATGGAAAAGAGTCCAACTTTCATGAAACTCTTTTGATCTTTCGGAATTGTAAAGGTGAGAAGCTTTGTATGCTGAACGGGGTAAATGGCATTTTGGCGGTTAAGACCTTCAGCATGTCCTCTAATGACACTTGGATTCGGTACTACTCGACGAATGTAAAGTGCAATATCTTCCACATGAATTCTGAAATTGTCAACTTTAGCAAATGCATTCAGCGCAAATTCAGGCTTATTCAATGTCAGCTTGAGTCGCATGCTTGTATTACAGAGTAAAAACTTTGACTGTCTAAAGAAGTCTAAATTCAGCGGACCATATAGCTGTCATACTTTACTATCTTTAATCATAGCAGATCGCTTTACAAAGCCACTGTTTGTTTCAACATCAAATTTTCCTGCTTCATCTCTGTACCATCCCATGGCTTCCATATGACTTTTTTGCGCTGCTGGATGAAACTGTGATACATGATTGAAATATGATTTATAGGGATAATCGCTTTGACCACCTTCCACCTGCTGCTCTCCAATCGTTAGAGAAACATCGCGAAGTAATGTAGTCAATGGTAAATTGTTCAGTCCAACTTTATGTGTATCGTCAATAGCAGTTCCATCTGCTTGCTGAATTCTAAACCTGAAATCAACCATCGCATAACTCAAATCTATGTAGTCATCACTACCACCAGGAATAACAAATTCAATGGGGCCAGCATTCTCAGCTGCTCGAGGATGATAATCTACAATACTTGAACTAAGAATATCTGTCTGTATGGCTTGTTGATCAAACAAACAAAAGCATGAAGTTTTACACTCCATGATTAGAAGTTATGACAGCGTCGTCGTTTAGCGCCTGATGAATGATTAGAGCCTCTGCGACGTTTGCGTGAATGCCTTTTGACTGAAGATCACACCTTACCAGCTCCGCGATGTTTCTTTCTTCCTTTATTCATTCGTTTAGGTGATTTCTTTCCTTGAGTAACATCAGCAAAGGTCTGCTTCAATGTTTTTAAACCGCGTTCCTTTCCACGATTCAACAAACTGCTCTTAAAGCGTCTACCTCTGGAAAGATCACTAGCAACATCACCAGCAAAACCAATGGCATTACTTAAAACATTTCGCTTTAAAGATCTTTCGACATTGGATATGAGAGGTGCTACAACAGATTTCAGTGCACCAAGTATGCTACCACCACGTTGGCGGCGAGCGCCGCTGTAAATTTGTCCTCCACTACTTACATAGGAGGGTCGTAAATAAAATGAGGCAGTTGGATTCATAGCTCAAACCCTAGACATTGTTGTTACAACTTTGCATGAATCACTGTCGATCACTTAGATGAAAGTTGTCGGCACGACGCATCCAAGAGTTCATACTTGAGGGATAACCAGTCCATTTAACAAGACACCATTCTTAACCTCGTCGTTTTTTACATCGAATGATTTTCTCTGCCAAATATGTTTCACTTTCAGTGACTACCTCAATCTCATCGCGGTAAAAGCTACCCTCAATTTCTTCATTATCGTAATCTTTCAACTTGTAGGTGGTTGGAGAAACTTTTTGATCAATCCTTGATACTGTAAATACCTCCTCTGTCCAATTCGGAAGGTACCCTTTAGCAAAAACACTCTTCACTTTTGAGATACGAACTTTATCACCAATTTTCACATCACTTTCCACAGGAGTGCGTTTACGTTGGAATGATTCGCGCTCTTTATCTACATTGTCAGCATTTACATCTACTGGTCTGAGTCCAATAGAACGATGGATAGAGTGATCGTAGGCATTGAGTGTATCTTGTAGAACCTTTGTCCAATTTTGTGTCAAGTTGGCAGTCAAATGTCGCCACAAGCGATTTTTTAATGTGCGATTAAAACGTTCAACGAGTGCAGCTTTATAAGTACTCTTTACACTAAACAACTCAATGTCATGCCTCTCAAATAATCTTCTCACATGCTGATTTTCAAACTCTTTTCCTTGATCACTCTGAATTCTTTTTGGAGTGCGACCTTCTCGAAAAATTGTTTGGAATGCTTTTGCTACTCCTTTCCCTTCTTTAGTTTTTAAAGGTTAAGCCCACGTATAACGCGAGAAAATATCAATGACGGTTGAAATAAAATTATTGCCCGAGTTATGTTTTGAAATGGAGGCGACATCACACAAATCTGCTTGCCACTGTTCATCGATGTCATGAACAATATAATGGCGGGTGCGGTACTTCTTTTTCGCTTGTTTGTGGAGTGTATAGGTAGCCTGACCCTTTAACCATCGTTTCACTTGTGATTGTGGAAGACCACTCGCTTTTGATAATTTCTTGATCGATGCAAATCCTGCCGGATGTTTTACATCATAATAGATTGACTTCAAACGTTCAATCGATGACGACTGACTCTTTTTCCTCCTTCTCATCTTTTTGTTTTCTTGCCTTTCTACATTTACAACAACTGTAGCATTTAGCTTTAGCGGTTTTGCGATCGTGTTCACATTGCTTAGGGGTTTCATTATGAGACCTGGCGCAGCAAGTGCAAGTGACAACGACACTCACCTCTGGCGTCTCATTACATGGCAAGCAACACATCTGCTTCATATTAATAGTCTGAAAACATGTATTTCTTGGGAGGAGCTGTTTTACGTTTTCCTTTTACTAGTTTTAGTGGTGGCGTAGATCTACGTCGAGTTCTTCCTCTTGTTTGCTTAGTGAGTGTGGGAGGGGATGTAGCAGGTGACGTCTTAAACCAATTTGTTGGCATTTTCATCGTCTGAAGCATTGGAGCAGTAGCCACTGTTGAATCAAGTTCTTTCAATGTCTCATTATTCAAAGCAAATTTTGGAACATTATGCTTTTTCAATAGTTTAAGAAAGTATGTACAACCAGGTGGAACATAGCCCTGACGGCGCTTTCTACGTGTGGCATACTGAATCAAGTCATCATAACGTGAAGCATCAATCACTTTTTTTTCATCTGTAATGATTTCTCCTCTATCATTTACATTGAGATGGGGTTCAATACTATTGAAAAGAGATATGGCATGTGCGCGAGATGCTAAAGGTGTAGCAGTCGATACAGAGTCACGCATCTTATTCTTCAAGTTTTTCAATTGCTCAACAGTTTCCGATTGTAATAATACAGCACGATGTGGATTTTTGATGTGAACATTTTGCTGATAATCTATTTCTTTCCTATACATTTGATTTGCAAGAGGTTGCTTTACTTGCTGCATGGCAGTCAATTGTACATATTCATCCTGAGTAATAACAATCATGCGAGAATAAGAACTCATAGTTTGTAGATAATCATGGGAGTTTTCAAAATATCACTTCGAAATCTAAATTCTTCCGGACACTTGCGTAAAGTCAATGAATAAGTAACCGTGTGGTTTTTCAGTAGCTGCTTGAAAAATTTCAATTAAGGCTTTTGATCCTGTTGGTGCAACTTGTCGCGCTAAAATTTCAAATTGACTTTTATCTCACGGATTCTTGAAAATAGCATAATAGTGTGTATTCAGGTTTCGTGTACGAGCTTCTTTTCCATCAGGAATCAAATTTTGTGTAATATAGATGATAAAGCACCTTTTATGATGTGCTGCGCGGGTGAACATATCTGTAACATCTTTGGAATTCTTACTTTCTTTTAATAAATCATCCAATACAACAGCATCATTAGACTGAAGTTTAACCACTGGAATAATTCCTTCATGTCGAATAAAGTTGCGACTTTGCAATTCCTGAAACAGCGACGGTTGATAAATACCACAACACCAAATCACTCGATTGATAGGTTCCTTAAACAACTCCCTTCTTTTATCCAATAAATTCAGTGTGAAAACAGTTTTACCTGCATGAGATGGACCTGATACAGTCAGAACTTTATCACATTGAAGTCTGAAATCCATTATAATACTTTGAGATTCAACATTTGCATAATTAACGTCTAGAGCCAAAGATATTACCCAATACGTTGCCCACGATAGGAGCTAGCATCGGTAGTAACGCTGGAAGGAAACTGCCCTTTTGTGTTAGAGTTTCCCTCTTTCTTTGAAGGGTGACTTTAGGATTGGAGATGAAACGCAATTTCGTAGCATATCGCTTAAGTAACTTTTGTTGTTTTGGTGCTAATTTCTTCGTCCTCAACTTTCTCACATGAGAAATAATTTCACGAATGAATTTATCGTTAGCATGTCGTATAGCATTGTATCGCTGATTTGCTTTCATTCGTCGGAGAGCTTGAATGGCTGAAGAAAACTTTGAAGACTTTTGACTTTTACGTTTCGTCATTTTACGTTTCGCCATTTTCCGTGTTAGTCTTTGCTAAAACCTGTCTTTACCACATTTGCATAGGTACTAACTATTGCGGCATAAGTGACACTTGAAATGAGCAATATCACAGTGGTTACATTTGCAAAGTTGAATGCAATTACGTATGAAACAACGTTGACAAAAAGCATGCTTACATCTCTTGAAGATGCGCTTTTCATTTCCATCCTTTCCCTTACATACATCGCAACACATAGTTTCACCGTTACTGATGTCTATAGCAAGTCTTTTTGAAGATATGAATTTGCTAGCCTTTTCTAAATAATAGACGCATGTACAGAAGGAATATACTTCGAGAGTGAGCAGGCATAGCTCGAAAACCAGTTGTCCTACAATCAAGTACCACTGCATTTTCAATTTTTCTTTATAGAAAGTTGAATGTGAATATCTGAAATCGCTTCAATCACTAGACCGCTACCATGATGGTTAAATGCGTTAAGACGTTCAGTAATTTTTATCATGTCTTTTAAAAAATTCTTCGGGTTGATCTATCACTTCCATTGAATAAGAAGCAAAATGGAAAGAGCGACTTTCCACCTCCTCCTTTCCAAAATGACTAAACTTAATTTTCGCAACTAATCGCGCCATGACAATGCTATCAAAGAATGTATTCATTAACTCTAGAAATAGAGTGTTAGCATCATCGACCACTGCTTCGATGTCGGTCTCATCTTTATGAAAATTTATCACATAATCTTGAACAGCTCCTTTTAAACTTTGCCTATGAAAATGTAATGTTCCGCAGTCGTTTGAGAAAGACATGATCGCCCTTTATCTAACCCATCCATTGCATGAAAACAAATCTTCTCATGGTAACATTTATTGAATAACTGTAACAAGCATGCATTATAAATCAATGGTTTGAAACAGATAAAATAGATACAGCTGGCAACTATCATACAGCGAGCAATGATAACCATACAGGACTTTGGCAGTGTTGAGGTAAGGAGGAGAGAAGCATTGGTTATGAACGTAGCTACTACAACGAACAGACAAAATAGGAACACACAAATCCTTAAAACGTTTCGTGACTTCATGGTAGTGTTGATTCACTCTACTATCCCAAGGCGGGAGCAAAATATCATCAATGATTAGATTGGGAAATACTTTCCTCTCCTTACCAGGATTATTACAAAAGATGGGTATAACATTGAAAGCTGCTAACCATCGTTTAAAGTCAATAAGAAGAGCACTCTCACAAGAAAAGCCATAGTCTTGCAAATATTTCAGATTAAGTCGATGAATGTGTTTTCTCGCCCATTGATCAACATTGGGATCGCAGTTGGCATGTTGATGATAGACACTAACAATCTGATATGTCCAATTGTTCATAGCAATAGCACTGAGCTCCTGTACAGGTTCACCCTCACAATCCATAAAAATGATGATAGAAGCCTAAAACGGAAATTTACACATCTAAGGAAACTTTCTATAACATATTACAAAATGAAGAATTACATCGATGCTTTCACGACAAAATACACAAATGATATGATGGCAACGAAGAAGTAAAATGTATCTAATAAGACCACGTCTACGACACTCAAAGCACATAAGGGAATTGTCATAGGGTAGAGTTAGGAAAGGACTAGTAATTCTCCTTCTTTGATTTGCGTTTTGAGGCACCATTCTTCTCTGACTTGCGCTTCGTACCACTGCTGTTAAGGATTTGATCAATTATGTCATCCACGTTGGGTGGTTTTGGAATATATAGGATGGATTCCATATGCATGGAGAGCGAGGCTATTTTATTATCCTTGTGCGGACGATAATATAGCCCATTCACTTTGAAAAGGATATCCCAAGTACCTTCTCCGAGCTCGTCGCATGTGATGGATGTTGAATGATCTCCCTCCTTATAGTAAGTGCACCAATGTGATATCGGTAGGCAAATTTGATTACCGTCCCAAATCTTTCTATAGGGAGTATCCTTGTCATCTCTCGCCTTCCACTCTTGAGCAAGAGGAGTAGGAATGTCCATATTTAATGTCACGTACTCCTCAATAATATCAAGTTGGTGGCGAATGTACGGACTGACGGGGATCAGTATGTAGTCCCCATACTGATTGCGCATTATCTTGACATCCGTGGAAGGGAGCATTCCCGTTTGGAGTACTACGCTATGATCGTCATAACGCAAGACTTGTTTAAATTTACGCTGTAGCGGTGTAGGATTATGTACCTTGGTTGTTTCTTCCACTGGCCTCAGTTGCAGATGATCTGATCGTAGCGAACCTTGTAACGTTTGACCGCCATTTTGTCCTACTAGTGCAGCAGATGGAGTAGATGCCTGAAAATGAAACAGATTGTATTAAGTTTACGTTCAAGGGAGGAGAGGGAGGGAAGTAGCGACTTACCATTTTAGTTGGATAATAGAATAGAGAGAGAGAAAATGAGCGTCCGTCACTCGTGTGATTCAACGATGGAATGATTCTCACTGTGGAAGGCTCGCTATTTATATAGAAATGCTTGATTCTCATTGGATGATGATCTTCATTGGACAATAACATCAAGCTGATTCCAAATCTGAAATCCGTTTTGCTCTCCGATGCTTCGTTTTGAAGCTACAGCCCAAAACGTCCAAAATTCTAACTGTGTCGTTTTTCGCCAATCTCCCAAAATCTTAAATGGCGTCTCACATCTAAACGAAGACAGATATGAACAAGCCGTTTCTTTCAGTGAATTTGTCTCACTCTTAGCTTTCAAACGAGCTATTGCACAACTTTCTACGATCACTAGAAGCGAAATTGGAAGATCGGTGTCGGGGGGGACGTCAGCGAAACTTTTTTCTCTCCGATTGACTTGAAACTCACCATGTTGATAGAGAATTTGACGCTGATTCCAAATCTGAAATCCGTTTTCCCATCCGATGCTTCGTTTTGAAGCTACAGCCCAAAACGTCCAAAATTCTAACTGTGTCGTTTTTCGCCAATCTCCCAAAATCTTAAATGGCGTCTCACATCTAAACGAAGACAGATATGAACAAGCCGTTTCTTTCAGTGAATTTGTCTCACTCTTAGCTTTCAAACGAGCTATTGCACGACAAAATCCATCCACTAGAAGCAAAATTGAAAGATCGGTGCCGGGGGGGGACTTCAGCGAAAATTTTTTCCGATTGCTGTCAACGATGGGAGCGGCCAACCTGGCCGGCACACCACGACAGACCACAACCTCTCACGTTCCAGAGGGGGGGGGCGCGCCGGTCGGGTGTTCGCCGTTTTATTACTACTTGTGTGTATATTTTATGAGAATGCTTCGCATAACATGTATACATGTATACTTAGGTTTGATTTTACTTGATGTAGACTGGTTGCTTGGTGTTATAACAGCGAACGGTAAAAGGCGAATATAAGAAACATCGAAATTTCAAAATAGCGCACTATGCAATGCTCGAGTTTTGTGCAGAGCTAAGTACACACTCGTATTAATATTTCATCCCAACATTTTAATAAGGCCATATTTTCTTTAGTCTAAATGTACAGTTGTTGAATTTTTATACAAATGTGTCTCCTTAAAGGGAGCAGTAATGCAAAAATGTACCCATAAAATGATCTTGTAGGAAAATGAAGTAGGATCGATATGGTCAATAACTAGGTTAAGTGAACCAAAAATCCAAAGTGAGTAAAAGATGAAGTTTGAAAAGCACAAGCTGATCAATAACCGATTTGTTATGAAAGCAAAGAAATAAATACAATGCCGTCATACTATTAAAAAGAAACATTTCGAGATAGAATTGCGTTTACGGTAAACTACGTTATGGCAGTTTTACGGAAAAAGGAAAAAGATTAGCCTAACCATCATCAGAGGAATAGTGATAATATGTTATACATAAATTGAATATAATAATATACATGAATCATTGATGAATTATTTAGTGCAACTTTACGCCATAATGAAAAATACGAAATTAACATAATGTAAGTTAAGCCTTAACTTATTAAGTATGCTGCATAGAATTACAAAACTCGTCC
This sequence comes from Prostheceraeus crozeri, assembly GCA_907163375.1. Classification (NCBI taxonomy): domain Eukaryota; kingdom Metazoa; phylum Platyhelminthes; order Polycladida; family Euryleptidae; genus Prostheceraeus; species Prostheceraeus crozeri. The sequence continues at coordinate 78,861 of CAJQUW010006789.1, read as the reverse complement.
TAAATTAGATATTTTTAATTTTTTTAAGTATAATTTTCAATTGTACATTTCTAGCCTACACTGCAATGAGACTATCTAAATTACAATTTCTACAGATGATGAGTCGTGGGCTGCCCACCGATCATATTGTTCATGGACCAACAGACTATTGGATAAAGGCAATAATAAATAGCAATAACAACCTAAGCTAGTCTGTATACACATTAATATTCAATAAAGCAATTGATATCTTTATTGATACGGTATATTTGGTTATATAGCCTATACCCTTTCCATGTTCGAGTAGATACAGGCCCCTTAAGCTACTGAGAGGCATACGCTATTCAGTTTCATATTCAAGCTTTGTCAAAAAGCCTATACTACTATTTGGCCCCTGTGACGGCTAATTAGGTATATCATCATCACTCATGTGGTCTTATTTAATGTAGCCTCGCAGTAGACTGGTTGCAGGCTAGGCCAATTTATATTTAGTCAGTGCGGGAGATCTTTATCTAATTTAACCAATCCAGGCTATAACTTTATTTTATCTTTCAGAGTTAGTCAATTCATGCAAAAATATATGACAAGTATGCTATTTATCATTATATTAGGCTATTATCATTTTTATTATTAACTTAAGTCGTTGCTTGTTAATGAAAACTAATTTGAAGATTGTAGCAAGCCTCTAAAGGCCACACCGTTATCCAAAAAACCCGTTCAACGGATCCAGGATAACCAGCATAGATAGAACCTGAATTTGAAGTCGGAGCCGGAGCCGGAGCCTTTCACATCAGTGTCGTGGAACCGGAGCTGATGAGATAACGCATCGGCTCCACAGCCCTAGTTTAAATCCCGACAGCCGAAGGCTGTCGGGATTTAAGTTTGATATCTCACTCCATGGTCATGAGTTATCTATTTTAAACCATAGGATTCGATATGTCACCTTCAGGGATCTATTTAGATATATCCCGGACAAAAAATAAATCCCGGACGCTATTTCATTCAATACTACATTCAAATTTCAAAGAATATTATGAGATTGCGCATAGTCATTTAATCATAAGCCATGGCTTGGAATGGTATGCTGAATTTTGATAGGCATCCTGTGATCAGCGGACTCTCCGAAGAGCAAATTCAACGAATGATAAATGAAACATCATACGACCAAAATTGCAATTTTAGTGAAATTCAATTTCCTGATATGAACAACCAAATGCCAACAACAAGCAATAATCAGCAACAGCACAGATTTGTTGAAATCGACAGCATTAATGACACGAACAATCAGGTAATCCCGAAGAACACAGTCAAACGTGATTGGTGGGCGATCAATATGTTTACGTATTGGTATAAGCAAAGGTTCAATGCAGATGTGCAAGTACAAAATTTGACCGATGAACAACTTATTGACAATGTATCTCGCTTCATTCATGAAACAAGAAAAGATGGCGGAGGATGCTATTCTCCAACTAGTCTCGTCAGCATTATTTCCGGGATTCAGCATCACATCAATCTGGATGGTAATCGAAGTGTGGACTTTTTCAAAGAACATAAGTTTCATCTCATAACACGAAGTTTGGATGCTGCGATGAAAATCGCTACGAGAAATGGTGTAGGGCTGCAGCGCAAACACGCAGAAATCATTTCAGAAGAGGAAGAAAAGAAGATGTGGACTTCTGTTTTCGGAGATGAAAGTCCTTCGCAGCTAATTAAGACGCTGTTCTACCTAAATGGAATACATTTCGCTTTAAGAGGTGGAAGTGAGCACACTGAGTTGACAATTGACCAATTCGAAGCGACAGAAAGAAACGGTAAACGCTGCCTCATTTACAGTGAGAAATTTTCCAAGACATTTAATGGAGGTTTAAGGGACATGCGAAAATCTCCAAAGAAAGTTGTTCATTTTGAAAATGTTCCAAGCGACGGGAGGAAAAGTCACATCGATCTTTTCACGAAGTTTATCTCAGTTCGACCGAAAAGAACAACGCGATTTTATCTGCAGCCGCTCAAAGAACCGAAAGATGGATGTTGGTTTTCAACCAGACCGATTAGCAAAAATTCATTGAGTAAATTTATGAAAGACATCTGTTCTCTGTCTGGAATTGATGGCAGAAAAACTAACCATAGTCTCAGAGGTACCTGCGCGAATCGCCTATATCAATCGACTGTCAATGAACAACTCATCATGGAGCACACCGGGCATCAAAGTGCTGCTGGAGTTCGCAACTACAAACGAACTAACGACTATCTGTTGTCGAACTGCTCAGCTATTTTAGATCGCAAGAAAAGGTGTGAAATGGCAAGCGTATCAACAACGAATGCATCAACTACAATGAGACCAAACATAACTTTCAATATTAACAATGGTTGTAATGTTATTATAAATAATAACAATTGACTTACCGTATACATTTTACTGGAGTTGAGTTTCGATGATACGCATCTACATTTTTCTGATGTATTTTGATATTTTTGCGTTCTATGGCATAACTCGTATACCATAGACATTTTAGTGCTATGGTGTTAAAGTGCTTAAAATATATCTCGGAAGCACGAGATAACCATAGTTTTATATGCCGTATTACAGATAACTCCCTCTTCACTATGGTTTAACATAATTTATTTCACGAACCATAGACTTCTATGGAATAATTAAGAATAATTAATTTAGAAGTCTATGCACGAACAATAATGACAATCATTGACTTCCAAATTATCATATCTAGGCATCCCTTGGGATTCCTGAGAAGGAAGATATGAACCAGCAAGCTTTTCAAAATTTGAAATTCTGCCCATGTTAGTTACTGGATCACTATCATTTATTGGATAATCCTGTAACATCTTGCAACATGTTAGAAAATGTCGATGATACATTAGCGCAATACTTAAGAGAAGATGAAGATATATTTGATTGTGAATTATCATCTATAGATCTGTCGATAGGCCAGCTTTCCAACTCAAACCGTTTTGCTTCCGTATCATCAGAGAAATTAGAAGACTTATTTAACAATCGTATTCCTGAAACTACCCAAGCAAAAGTTAACTGGACGATGAAAATATTTAACGATCGGATGAGAAATTGGAAGACAAATCTAAATGATGGATGTTTAAAGATGTACAAAGAAGTGGATGAAATGAATAAATCGGACTTGAATCATTGTTTGAAGTATTTCTTACCCAGCATTCGAAAGGTAAACGTTGAAGATTATCCGCCCAGGACAATAAAAGAAATAGTAGCATGTATACAGCATCACTTGAATTACAAGTTGAAGAAACCGTGGAGCATATTCAAAGATGAAGCTTTTATGGAGGCCAGGGAAACACTTGATGCTGTAATGAAAGAACGTGCGAAAAAAGGCAATGTCAAGCAAAGAAAAAAAGCGGCTCCAATTACATTGAAAACCGAAAGCGATCTATGGAAAAAGGGAGTATTCGGAAGTAGTAGTCCAAGACAGTTGATTGACACATTGATCTATCATTTTGGATTACATTTTGCCTTGAGATCCCGTCAGGAACATCGTAATCTCAGATAAGGTAATGATTCAGAAATAACCTTGTATCGAGACGAAAACGGTGTTGAAAAGTTGAAGTACGTAGAAAACTTTTCAAAAAACAAGAATTACGGTATCAAGAGCAGCAGGCAAGAGCCAAAAGTGACCTATATTTTCCCTCATGAAGATCGAAGTAAATGCATCATTGAGCTCTATAAATGCTATTTATCCCATCCACCTGAATCCAACGGACTGCTAGGGAATGGCGCTTTTTATTTGACACCTATTGATAAACCAAAGAATGACGTATGGTACAAAAACTTGCCAATGGGCATTCATACCATATCTGGCACTTTGTCACGACTAATGAGAGGCATGCCATCCGATTAGTGAGGAATTCTACTCGAATACATCGTTGCGAAGAGCTGCGAAAACTCGGCTAGTGATGGCATGAATTTCGAAGGAAATATCGGTTCGGAAGACAGGCCACACATCTAACGCAGATCTGACGTGTGTACACTGTAGATGCAAGCGAATGTGAGGCAGCCATGGCCAAAGCTTTGTTTGGTACAAATTCCACCGATTTGATCTGTCCTCAAACAAGTTCCACAAATCAGAACTGTCCACAAACAAGGTCCAAAAACTCATCAGAATGCAGCCAGACCCCTAAACACATCAAGATTTTCTGTGGAAGCTTCAATTTTGAAGCAACATTTTGACTTTTTCATGACTTAATTTGTTTCTACAATTATCCTATGTTATGATCATTGTTTATATTCAGAAATATTTAGTGATTAAGGATAGTGATTTAATGTGCACAGTACATTAAACTTTAATGTACTGTACACATTAAATCAGACATAGATTTTCATAGAAATCGCAAGTTCTTTAGCTACCTAGAATGTATCCAGGAAAAGAAGACAAAGTACAGGGATGAGTGAAATAAATAAAACTATGAGTGATCTCTTGGTATGATTAACTTAGACGTACCCTCGGCCTAAAGCCCTCGTACATATTTTTGTTAATCATACCTCCTATCTCTGATAGTCTAGTTAAATCCCTCTCTAATCAGTACGAAGAGAAGTCTGCTCTAACAGTGGTAGAAAGACAGATGACATTGATGTTGTTCTTTAACATTAACCCCCGTATGTACCAACGCGGAATAAACAGTATTCCGAGAGTAAATGAAGGAATAACAATCCTCCTGCACCAACGCGGAATAGCTAATTCTCGGAATAAAGTTATTCCGAGATTTGCTTTATTCCAGAATATTTGTTTGTTTCTTGTACCAACGACGAATAGTGTGACAAGAGGAATAAATTGTGTTTATTCGCTAGATTTTAATCCTGCAAGGTAGTACTGTGGGTTTAAAGCATGGAATAAAGGTATCGGAGATCACTATTTTCACGACTATGGCTGCAGTAATACGTTACGAAGAGTATGATCGACAGGAAGTTATCGGATCTGTGAGAATTCGGCGACAGGTTTCAGATAAACGACTCGATCAAAGACGATGAATTTCGGAGGCGATACCGATTTTCAAAATCTGGTGTCAATTGCATATTCTCATTGAACCTCATCTCGATGATATTGCGTCAAATCGAAACAGGCCGGTTTCAACGAAGGGTAACTTGCGGTAACTATGCGATTTCATGCTACTGGAGCGTTCCAGTTTACTGATGGTGATAATGACGATACCTTTGGTCTATAGGAACTTGAAGGCATCCCATTAAAATAGAAAAAAATCAGAATAAACCAGAATAGATCACAATAATTTAAATAATGTGTAATGTTTAATGAATGCAGGCTCTTCAATGGTATCTTTTCTTATAATTTCATGCTAATGACAATATAATCAATAACACCCGCGCATGTGCGTGTGGATCTGTTCATCAAGAACTTGACTAATATTAGAAATATCAAGCACTGACAATACGCTAATGAGATTGGCGTGAGGGTCACAGCTTTAATTGAAAACCAATGCCTTCATTAGCTAGTCTACGCTGACCAGAGATCAGCGTCAATTGCCAGGGTCAATCCCTCAGTCTCAACTTTCACAGCCTCTCACATTGGAATCCCGGGATCCTGTAGGTTTTTGCAAGCCTCGAATTCCGGGATCCCGAGATTAATTTTTGTTAGTGATTTAATAAGTAGTACGGGGCGGGGGTAGTGTATAGTAACATACTTACCACTCTGTAAATAATCATTCTAGATATCACATGAGACTTACTTGTCTTGTTGCCAGTTTTATGAATTTATTTGTTTATATTGTATTTATTATATTATGTTTTTTTTCTTATCAGACTCACTTAGTATATATTAGGGAGAACAGTGAAGAAACAATTGCAAGTAAAAAAGTCACATTACAAAACAGATAAAAAAATCCTAGTTAGAAGACCTACAAAACAGATCACTCCTAACAGTCCCATCCAAGAAAATGTTGGCCAAATTTCGCGAGTGTACGGGGGACTTCTGAAAAATGCTTTCCAAGTGTTTCCCAAAATTTCAAAATTTTCATTTACCTATGCGAAAAACTCCTCCAACTGCTCTGGCCACCAACACAAATCCCTTGCACCACCTCGGCCCTAGAAAGCAAATAAAGCTCTGAATAAACCAATTCCTCATCAATTTGATACTTTGACATGGAATCACCATATCATGGATGTGAATGACGCTTCCAACTGCTCTGGTCACCAACAGATGCCACTTGGACCATCTAAGGCCTACAAGGTGCATTGACCTCTGAAGAGACTAATTCTCTATCAACTTGATAATATGACACGGAATCACCATTGAAGCCTCCAACTGCTCTAGTCATCAGCACATACCACCTGAACCAACTCAGCCATATGAGGTAAATGCAGCTCTAAAGAAGCCAATTCCTCATCAATTCGATGGTATGACATGAAAGCACCATATTTTGGATGTAAATGCATCATCCAACTGCTCTGGAACTGTTCATCCAACCCTATGACGTAAATATAGCTCCTCATGGAACAATCATTTATCAATTTGATAGTATGACATAGAAGCACTATATTTTGGATGTGAGTGAAGCTTCCAACTGTTCTGGTCATCAACACATACCACTTCCACCAGCTGGGCTCCATGAAGTAAACATAGCTCTGCATAGACCAATTCATTATCAATTTGATGACATGACATGGAATCACCATGCTCAGGATGTGATTGAAGCATCCAACGGTTCAAGTCATCAGCACATGCCCCTTGGACCAGGTAGGCCCTATGAGGTAGATATAGCTCTACACGGACTAATTCTTTACCAATTTGATGATTTGACATAGAAGCACCATATTGTGCATGTGAACGAAACATTCAACCGTTCCAGTCATCAGTACATGTCGCCACCTAGACCCTATAACGTACGTAAATATAGTTCCGCATGGAACAGTGCGTTATTCAGTTTCAGCGTTATGAAGCGCCACAACAAAGTATTTTAAAATGCGGTTTTTATTTTCAGAAGTATGAAAACTAAAACAACGCGTTGCAAAATACTTTTTATTAGAAACAAGAGATATGCTGCGATTGCGGATGTACACAATCTATTTCGGATTTCTAATCGGTTTTATTGTGAATGAAGAGTCAAAGATTGAAGCGTATTTTAAAATACGTTGTTCTGATTTGGAGAGGTCAACTAAAAATCACAAAAATTGCAACGTATTTTGAATTGCGTTGTTTTGTCTGTTCATTATTTATCAAAATGGCATTCAGATGAAATGCATTTTGAAATACGTTGTTTTATAGCTTCATTAGAAACGATATTTCATCCAACCTCGATGAGATAGGTAGTTCTTTTGACGTGCACCTTATAATTCCAAATTGTTTTATTTTAAAAAAGCATTATTTTTTCTTGTTTAAAATGGCTGAAGAATCTCAAACGAAAATGCACATACTGAATTACCCACATGACCATATTGAGGCAAAACAACGCATTTCAAAATATGTTGTATTGCCTTTCCACGGCCGACATGTGATGTGAATCAAGCCTCCAACCGTTCAAGTCATTAGCACATACCATAGCATGACATGGAATCACCAAGTTTTGGATGTGATTGAAGCATCCAACCGTTCAAGTCATCAGCACAGGCCACTTGCACCAGCTGGACCCGGTCAGGTAGATATAGCTGTGCATGAAGCAATTCTTTATCAATTTGATGCCTTGACATGGAATCACCATATTTTGGATGTGAATGAAGCTTCCAACCGTTCAAGTCATCGGCTCAGACCACTTGGACCACGAAAGCCTTGAATTTATCTCTGAAAAGACCAATTATTTATCAATTTGATGATTTGACATGGAATCACCATACTGTGGATGTGAATGAAGTCTCCAACTTTTCTGGTCATCAACGCACATACCACTTGGACCACCTAGGCCCAATGCAGTAAATATAGCTCTCTGAAGAGACCAATTTCTTATCACTTTGATAGTATGACAAGAAATCACCATATTTTGGATGTGAACGAATCCTCCAACTGTTCTAGTCATCAGCGCATACCACTTGGACCACCAAAGCCAGATGAGGTAAACATAGCTCTGAAGAGACCAATTCTATATCAATTTGATAGTATGACATGGAATCACCATATTGTGGATGTGAATGAAGTGAGCAACTCTTCTAGTCAATAGCACATGCCACTTGGACCAGCTGTGCCCTATGAGGTAAATATAGCTGTGAAGAAACCAATTCTTCATCAACTTCCTAATTTGACATGGAATCACCTTGTTTAGGATGTGAATGAAGCTTCCAACTGTTCTAGTCATTAGCACATACCACTTGGATCAGCTAGAATATAGCAGGTAAATATGGCTATGAAGAGAATAATTTTTTAGCCACAGAAGGTTGATAGTTGAAAAATGTGCGATGGTGATGAAGCTCAATTTTTTTGCTTACATTGTATATTTTGAAGAAAACTAGAAATTCTGATGCTGCATAACATCCCTAGTCGAATAATGCATTTCTCAACATTGTCTACCTTGCTTTGAAATCCGACACCCTTTTGACATTATCGTGAAGTAGCCAAACTTTCAAATGTTGTTTAGAGCCATCAGTCGATATGGAATATATTGTTATTGTGGATAAGCTTCTATTACATTAGGCCCACAAACTCCAACGTATGGCTGCATAAATGAAATCAAACTTCTATTAGAATCTTTAAAAATCAATTATCAATAATTGTCGATATCATTAGATTATAGCTCGCTGAATATATTCCCGAACTGACTTTTGTATCTTAATCTGAATACTTATTTCATGATTATGAGTAAAATTTGATTGCATTTGATTTCAGTGGCTAATGAAAATACTAAAAAATCAATAGAAAATATCAAATAAGTATCAATAACTTTTGATTAACTCGTTGGATTATTTGGTATGCTGTATTTTTTCAAGTGCTGATGACCTGTTTTACACGGTTCTGCTAATTGAAATGAATTGAGAATTACCTAAAATGTCCTTTGCATCATAACAAATGATGGTTTGACATCACTACTCCCCCATACTGAAAGCCTAGACGGCAACGACATAGTCAGACTTTTATCTGGAGTGTTGTGATCTTTTAACCCGGATGCAAATTTTGCCGACTTCCGGTGACACTTTCGAGGCTCGGCCACTGTACCGAATGATCGGTTGGCCAAGCACTTAACCCATACTGTACCATGGGGAACACTCGCCCGTATGACCAGTAGCAGTAAGTGGCTACGTGACCTATGTCTAAAATAATGAAATCGCCATCTGAAAACTGCCTTTGCTCATGTGAGTCAATTTACTTGAATAGATTAACAAAACATCAATTATGAGTTTCTATAGTAGCTTATTGCATGTGCGTGTGGGGTGAAACTGTATATTGATTTAAACAGCACATAGTGCATATAGCATTGACTGAAAATGATTATGATATAAGCCTAGGCGCATTTATGAATCACGTATTTCAATTCAAGTAGACTAATGGCGACTTCTGTAAATGTGCTTGTATAATGGTTTGCAATTTCTTTTATCTAGAAGTATGGAAATATGCGTCACCTTAAATGAGATTTCAAATCATTATATACCCATCCTTCGACTGAAGAAATGCCTTACCTGTAGATATTCCATCAGTGGGCATATCAGTCATGAAACCTACGTAGTGAGGATGTAAATAACCCTCTAAGCTACATGACACATGAAAACCATAAACGGATATATACGTTATTTACATTCTGTGATTGATAAAAATCAATTAAGCATGAAGAAGTATGTCTAGGTGTAACAGTCAACAAAATAAAAAACTAAAATTCATGAGAAGATAAAACCAAGTACTTAACAAAAACTTTGCAGAAGCAAAATTACCAATGTCTTGAAATATGAATGTTGATACCTTGGTACAAAGAGATATATAAATGCAAATCTATCTAGAAATTCTATCTCAAATTAAGTTAAAGCATCATCAACATTTTATTACCACTTGTCCGGCACATAAGAGAGAGAGAGAGAGAGATCAAGGGTTCAATGTACAGTAGCCTACAAGGTCAAGCTTAGCGACTGTATCTATTCTATTATACGCACAGTACTGTAGAAATCAGGATGCCTACCAGGACAGAAAAAATTTAAGGAAGTTTACAGGGTCTCCTTAATAAATTAGAAGTTGATCACTGTCAAATTGTCTAAAGAGGTAAAATGTTGCAGAGGGAGATTCACCTTTACAATGTACGAGAATCCTTTGGCTTCAATTCATTCTGCTTTGGCAACTATTTGAACTATTGGTTTATAGCAAAACATAAAAATCAGAATGCGAAAACCAGAAATCTGAAGCGATGAAAGAGACTAATGCGCAAAATTTTTAATTTCGTCAAATACGTGATGTCATAAGAATTTTTCCTTCAAACATCGACCAACATAAAGGGCAATCCTCTGCCTAGTTATAGGAAGGCAATACCCTTCCTAATTTTTATTACAGATTTGTATCGGCCTCAAGAAATTGTCAAATTCATTCCTAAATTTGAAGAAGACCGTTCTTCTACGGAATAGTAGACTACCTGAGAATTGCTTCTACATTATCAATATGCATGAGATCATATGTTCGATGAAGTTCTCCCGTCCTTTATGAACCTTCAATTATTTTGTGTAGTGCATTTTTCATATTAAAATATTGAAAGAATAAATGGATTAATTTATGTATTTGTACCGTAGCAACTTGTCATCATCTGTTTTTCATCAAGTCCTAGCACAAATTTCCTTGTTCCAGACAAATGTCAACAACTTACTGTATGCTTGTCTCAATAAAATTCCCCAAACTTTCTTTTCTGGTTCTATATGTTTCTAAGCACATCGGATGGGACTCTCTCAGTGAATTCTTTTTTCTGTTTCCAGCTATTTCCTGACTAATTTCTTCTTGTTCTCAATTTGATATTCTTGTCATCTGCGGCAGATTTTATTAACCTTCGTACTACTTCAATTAATTGGCATGTTTCTTCTTTCTTCTTTGAAGCTTTCATTACTTTCTAGTCGGTCCTTTCCAACCTACATCTAATTTTCACTAATTTGCAAGTTGCAATCTTTCACTCTCTCTGCTTTCAGCTTTTCGTTGTACGATTTACATCTTGCATCATCATCGTCTCCTTGATCTCTGTTTCTCTCTTCAATGGTGCGTGATATGGTTCACGTGCATTCGACACTGCATCATGTAACCCTGGACTAATCTGTGTCACTAAAAATGGCAAGCATTCACTCGACATCAGAGTTCCAGTGTGGTATAATCAAGTAAACTTGAACGACACACTACATGATCGCGAAGTGTCCTAAGCTCATAACTAGTTGATGGATCCTAGCAAATTTTGAGCACCACAGAACATACGAGCACATTCCAAATGATGGTTCCGATTAACTGATGACGTGATGGGAGATACCCTTCAGCTCCATCGAGTCTCCACATAACATAGCGTCTTCCATCTAATGAAGATACGAATTCTTCAATTAATTTCACTACACATCCTAAGCATCACCAAGTACGCATTACGGTTTTGATTGACGGATATCTGATGCGAAACATCCTTCAGCTCCGAACTTTATCCTTTGTAGGGTCATCGAAGCAACGCACTCTCCTGTGATGGCTGTGTCAAGTGCAGTTTGAATTATAGATATCTCACTGAATCGTGCTCGATTATATCTCGCAGCCAGAAGATGAGAAGGGATCTCTTCTTCAGACATGGTGCTGTCGAAATTCATTTTCAATGTTCGCTTGTTTCATTTTGTCCTCTTAGAAATAAAACGTTATTAGTCTTCTGTTTTCAATACGCACATACCTACAATGAAGGTTACCAAAGACAACTCAAACTGAAGATGCTCCTCTATATTTGCTTAAATGTGTGGAACACCTTAAGAAACGAAACACATGCAATGATTTCTTGAACATTTCATAACAACACTGTACGACACTGTAAAAATTAGAAGCTGCATCAATAATTTCCATATTGAATCTTTGATAGCAATTCAAATAAGAGCAAAATTTGTTTTCAGAACCTGTAGATTAACAAACAAAATAAAGTTCCATTTGAGAACCTTCATGTCCCTTAACATTTGTCTGGAACAAGGAAATTTTTGCTAGGACTTGATGAAAAACAGATGATGACAAGTTGCTACGGTACAAATACATAAATTAATCCATTTATTCTTTCAATATTTTAATATGAAAAATGCACTACACAAAATAATTGAAGGTTCATAAAGGACGGGAGAACTTCATCGAACATATGATCTCATGCATATTGATAATGTAGAAGCAATTCTCAGGTAGTCTACTATTCCGTAGAAGAACGGTCTTCTTCAAATTTAGGAATGAATTTGACAATTTCTTGAGGCCGATACAAATCTGTAATAAAAATTAGGAAGGGTATTGCCTTCCTATAACTAGGCAGAGGATTGCCCTTTATGTTGGTCGATGTTTGAAGGAAAAATTCTTATGACATCACGTATTTGACGAAATTAAAAATTTTGCGCATTGTCTCTTTCATCGCTTCAGATTTCTGGTTTTTGCATTCTGATTTTTATGTTTTGCTATAAACCAATAGTTCAAATAGTTGCCAAAGCAGAATGAATTGAAGCCAAAGGATTCTCGTACATTGTAAAGGTGAATCTCCCTCTGCAACATTTTACCTCTTTAGACAATTTGACAGTGATCAACTTCTAATTTATTAAGGAGACCCTGCAAACTTCCTTAAATTTTTTCTGTCCTGGTAGGCATCCTGATTTCTACAGTACTGTGCGTATAATAGAATAGATACAGTCGCTAAGCTTGACCTTGTAGGCTACTGTACATTGAACCCTTGATCTCTCTCTCTCTCTCTCTCTTATGTGCCGGACAAGTGGTAATAAAATGTTGATGATGCTTTAACTTAATTTGAGATAGAATTTCTAGATAGATTTGCATTTATATATCTCTTTGTACCAAGGTATCAACATTCATATTTCAAGACATTGGTAATTTTGCTTCTGCAAAGTTTTTGTTAAGTACTTGGTTTTATCTTCTCATGAATTTTAGTTTTTTATTTTGTTGACTGTTACACCTAGACATACTTCTTCATGCTTAATTGATTTTTATCAATCACAGAATGTAAATAACGTATATATCCGTTTATGGTTTTCATGTGTCATGTAGCTTAGAGGGTTATTTACATCCTCACTACGTAGGTTTCATGACTGATATGCCCACTGATGGAATATCTACAGGTAAGGCATTTCTTCAGTCGAAGGATGGGTATATAATGATTTGAAATCTCATTTAAGGTGACGCATATTTCCATACTTCTAGATAAAAGAAATTGCAAACCATTATACAAGCACATTTACAGAAGTCGCCATTAGTCTACTTGAATTGAAATACGTGATTCATAAATGCGCCTAGGCTTATATCATAATCATTTTCAGTCAATGCTATATGCACTATGTGCTGTTTAAATCAATATACAGTTTCACCCCACACGCACATGCAATAAGCTACTATAGAAACTCATAATTGATGTTTTGTTAATCTATTCAAGTAAATTGACTCACATGAGCAAAGGCAGTTTTCAGATGGCGATTTCATTATTTTAGACATAGGTCACGTAGCCACTTACTGCTACTGGTCATACGGGCGAGTGTTCCCCATGGTACAGTATGGGTTAAGTGCTTGGCCAACCGATCATTCGGTACAGTGGCCGAGCCTCGAAAGTGTCACCGGAAGTCGGCAAAATTTGCATCCGGGTTAAAAGATCACAACACTCCAGATAAAAGTCTGACTATGTCGTTGCCGTCTAGGCTTTCAGTATGGGGGAGTAGTGATGTCAAACCATCATTTGTTATGATGCAAAGGACATTTTAGGTAATTCTCAATTCATTTCAATTAGCAGAACCGTGTAAAACAGGTCATCAGCACTTGAAAAAATACAGCATACCAAATAATCCAACGAGTTAATCAAAAGTTATTGATACTTATTTGATATTTTCTATTGATTTTTTAGTATTTTCATTAGCCACTGAAATCAAATGCAATCAAATTTTACTCATAATCATGAAATAAGTATTCAGATTAAGATACAAAAGTCAGTTCGGGAATATATTCAGCGAGCTATAATCTAATGATATCGACAATTATTGATAATTGATTTTTAAAGATTCTAATAGAAGTTTGATTTCATTTATGCAGCCATACGTTGGAGTTTGTGGGCCTAATGTAATAGAAGCTTATCCACAATAACAATATATTCCATATCGACTGATGGCTCTAAACAACATTTGAAAGTTTGGCTACTTCACGATAATGTCAAAAGGGTGTCGGATTTCAAAGCAAGGTAGACAATGTTGAGCAATGCATTATTCGACTAGGGATGTTATGCAGCATCAGAATTTCTAGTTTTCTTCAAAATATACAATGTAAGCAAAAAAATTGAGCTTCATCACCATCGCACATTTTTCAACTATCAACCTTCTGTGGCTAAAAAATTATTCTCTTCATAGCCATATTTACCTGCTATATTCTAGCTGATCCAAGTGGTATGTGCTAATGACTAGAACAGTTGGAAGCTTCATTCACATCTTAAAAAAGGTGATTCCATGTCAAATTAGGAAGTTGATGAAGAATTGGTCTCTTCACAGCTATATTTACCTCATAGGGCACAGCTGGTCCAAGTGGCATGTGCTATTGACTAGAAGAGTTGCTCGCTTCATTCACATCCACAATATGGTGATTCCATGTCATACTATCAAATTGATATAGAATTGGCATGGAGCTATGTTTACCTCATCTGGCTTTGGTGGTCCAAGTGGTATGCGCTGATGACTAGAACAGTTGGAGGATTCGTTCACATCCAAAATATGGTGATTTCTTGTCATACTATCAAAGTGATAAGAAATTGGTCTCTTCAGAGAGCTATATTTACTGCATTGGGCCTAGGTGGTCCAAGTGGTATGTGCGTTGATGACCAGAAAAGTTGGAGACTTCATTCACATCCACAGTATGGTGATTCCATGTCAAATCATCAAATTGATAAATAATTGGTCTTTTCAGAGATAAATTCAAGGCTTTCGTGGTCCAAGTGGTCTGAGCCGATGACTTGAACGGTTGGAAGCTTCATTCACATCCAAAATATGGTGATTCCATGTCAAGGCATCAAATTGATAAAGAATTGCTTCATGCACAGCTATATCTACCTGACCGGGTCCAGCTGGTACAAGTGGCCTGTGCTGATGACTTGAACGGCTGGAGGCTTCAATCACATCCAAAACTTGATGATTCCATGTCATGCTATGGTATGTGCTGATGACTAGAGCAGTTGGAGGCTTGATTCACATCCATAATATGGTGATTCCATGCCATGTTATCAAATTGATGAGGAATATGTAACTCTTCAGAGGACTATGTAACTTAGGGCTTAGGTGGTCAAGTGGCGTGTGCTGATGACTTGAACGGTTGGATGCTTCAATCACATCCTGAATATGGTGATTCCATGTCAAATTATCAAATTGATAAAGAATTGGTCTCTTCAGAGATATATTTACCTCATAAGGCCTACCTGGTGCAAGTGGCATGTGCTGATGACCACAATAGTTGGAAGCTTCATTGAAATCGAAAATATGGCGATTCCATGTCATACTATCAAATAGATAAATAATTGGTCCAGTTCGACATATTATGAAATTGATGAGGAATGTGTCTCTTATATGATACGATATGATATTCATTTATTTGGATTAAACAACTATAGCTGATTGTAATACATAAAGGAAAGTTTGAAAATAGTTCATCAAAACACAAAATCAGAGCTGTACAAAACGTTTGACAAAATAGATATTCAAAGGGAACTACTGCATCTGTCTGTAACACAAAGGTTTGATGCGAGTGCTTCCATCACGCAGATGAGTTGCATTGAAAGCCACAGCTCCACATGATCGTCATCAAATTTGTCAATTTGAGAAGTGGGAACAGCACATGAGACATAAGATAGCACACCGCCACCAGTTCTGTCAGTCCTATGCTTCTGTTTCTTGATGTTGAGGCATTTCTGACTTGACTTGATTCTTCTAGCAAATGTCAAATAACCTCTTCAGAGGTCTATGTAGCTTGTAAGGCTAAGGTGATCAAAGTGGCATGTGCTGATGACTAGAACAGTTGGAGAGTGTATTCACATCCAAAATATGGTGATTTCATGTCAAATTGTCAAAATGATAAGGAACTGGTTTATTCAGAGCTATACTTACGTCTTACGTTAGCCGTTATCATCCTTGCGGAAAATGGCCTCCCTTGTGATACGAATCCATGTCGTACGATCGCTAGCCGCCAGCCGCCAGTTCCTTGGGAGTTCGTCTCTCCATCTCTTTCTCTGTCCTCCACGGCTTCTTTTCCCTTCTCTTGGTATCCATACTGTCGTTCTATGGCTCCATCTGTTATCGGGTCGCCTGATGACATGACCAGCCCACTTCCATTTGAGATGTTACAGTATTAAGGGGGATGTACAGGAATTAAGGGGCCGAAACGTGAATCTTGCTCAAGTTCCTGCTGATGACCTCTATTGCTTTTGTCCTCATCAACTTTATCACAGCATATATCAATTATCTGTTTTAGTTGCACTTCATGTAACCTGTGGGAAAGCCAGATCGGTCCTTTGGAGGGATCAAATTCTTTACTTTTCATTATCTTCAGCTTCATCTTCTCACTTCGATTGAAGCATTTGCGTAACACCACACGTGGTTGACCAGTTATCCGCATTAGAAATGACAGGTCTGTTTGTAATTGTATTTGACTGATAGCAGATTGGGATTTAGATAAGTTACAAAGTTTGAAGTATATAAGCAGTCACACAAGTGTCATGTCTATAATCACTCCTTTTAGACGCTAATGTCATAAGTAAGTTGTTAGATTTATAATTTTGTTTAAAACGCAGTAATAAGTTATATTTTTTTTCTTCTTTCAGTTTTTAGTTAGGCCTATAGTATTATTATTTTTCTTTATGATCTACCGGAGGTTAGCCTCAACCAATTTAATCCAATCATCCTTCGTTCCATCGCTCGTTGTGTTGTTCTGAGTTTATTCTCTTGTGATCGTGTTAGAGACCAGGTTTGGGATCCGTATGTCAGGACAGGCAGAATGCACATATCGAACAAACGTTTTTTATTCTTCATCTCTATACCTCGTGATGTTAAGTAGGGCTTGAGTTTCCAAAAGGACTTCCACGCATTTTGTGTTCTTCTTAGGATTTCTTGTTCTTGGCGGGCTTGAAAGGAGATATTCTGTCCAAGGTAAATAAAATCGTCGACATAATCTATGACGTGTCCATTGATGTGGATTAAACTCTTTTGGCCGTTTGTCAAAATTTTTGTTTTCTCGTTGCTTATCTTTAAACCGACCTTTTTTCCCTGCTTATTTAGCTCATCTACAATTATTTGCATGGAAGTCGCGTCATCCTCAAAAATGGCAATATCATCTGCAAATCTCAAGTTCATGAGACGTTCACCGTCGATGTTTATTCCTGCGTCTGTAGGGAAGTGACATGATCTGAATATGTCCTCTAATGTTGCCGTAAAGAGGACTGGGGATATGGGATCTCCTTGGCGAACGCCACGTTCAATGAGGAATTTCGGGCCTCTTGTTTCCAACTTTATGGAAGCTGTTGCATCACTATATATCTCATTTAAAATTCTTCAAATTTTCCCTCTTACTCCCTGCTTTCTTACTGCAGTTAGCATCGCTGTGTGGCTAACAGAGTCAAAAGCTTTTTCATAGTCGATCATAAGTATATAGAGAGTCTTGTTATACTCTGTATACTTCTCAATCAGTTGATTTATCGAGTGTAGATGGTCAATTGTTGAGTAGCCTTTCCGGAAACCAGCTTGCTCTCTTGGTTGATTCCATTCTAATGTCTGTTTAATCCGGCGTTGTAAAACTCTGGTAAAGACTTTGTACAGATGACTTAGAAGGCTTATTGGTCGGTAGTTCTTTATGTTCTTACTGCAGCCTTTTTTGTAAATCACTACTACATCTGCGTTTCTCCACTCATGGGGTATCTGGCCACAATTCAAAATTCGGTTAAAGATTTTTGTCAGCATCTCAATCAAGGTTTCCCCTCCAGCTTTTAACATTTCGCATATTATTTCGTCTTCTCCCGGTGATCTATTATTCTTCATTTCCCTTATTGCTAATTGTACTTCACCTTTCAAAATTTCAGGTGTCGGATTTTCTTTCTCTTCTTCTTCAATTTCTACATCTATTATCACATTTGCAAAATCGTTTTTGTAAAGCTCTCTATAGAAGTTGGTTATTTCTTCTAGTATTTCACGTCTGTTTGTAACGTCATTTCCATTCTTTGAGATACATCTTATCATTTTTCTGCCCGGATTCATTAGCCCTTGTGCTTTTTTCAACGATTTGTTCCTCTTTATGACCTCTTCTATTAGCTTTTCGTTGAATTCAGAAATATCTTGTTTAATCTTTTGTTTAGTCAATTTTCTGGTGATGGTAAACTCAACCTCTGCTTCGTTACTTTCTCTTCTTCTCTTCCGCTCTATTTACTTTCTATTGCCGAGGTGATCCAAGTGGTATGTGTTGATGACCAGGGCAGTTGGAGGAGTTTTTCCCATAGGAAAATGAAAATTTTGAAATTTTGGGAAACGCTTAAAATCATTTTTCAGAAGTCACATCCCTCCATGACACGAAAACTTTCCGTTATTTGTCCAGCCAACGCGATCCGTTCCGAAGCAAGTGTGTCCTGCGACACTTAGCAAAATTTCGCACACTTTGTGTCCGCTATTCGCATTATGGAAACCAGTGCGCGGTTTGCAGACACGCGAAATTTTTCAAGTTTTTCAAGTTTCAAGTGAGGACAATGAACAGTTTGAAGCTCTGGGAAACACTTGGAAGACATTTTCCAGGAGTCATAACCTCCCTCCTCCCCTGACTGTCCACAAAGCGCATTAGGAATTCTAACATGCGGTTTGCGGACACGAGTTCTCAAAGCGCGCATTCTCTCACTACCGGTCGCCATGCAAGACGCAGTCCGGCCATCCATTTCACTGGTCCCCTAGCTCACCAAAGATGGAAATAACGAAAGGGACGCATGACCAACCTAAACTCTCGCATTTAGGTCCGTTGTTTTTTATCATTCTCAATTCTGCCGATCCTTCAGTTGTGCTCGCATCAGCAATATGTGTGACGGATGGACAACCGTCAAATCGACAGCGGCTGGCCGACCCAAATTACACAGAAGTTAAAATGTCATCAGGTCGAGCGTTTGCGTCGTCTAAACCTGCACCAGACTCCAATTTCGGATTTAACAGGGCTTGTCGACAAAAACCGGCGAGGGCATTGCGTAGATTGCTATGTCGGGCTGTGACATCATATCCTCTTCGACAAGTCAAGGCATAATGACCGGCAGTATCAAGCAAAACTTGTGGACATCGCACTCAAGTACTGTCAGGAACATACAAACTCAAACCAAGTCACCATTTATAAGAATGGATATTTCATTCGGCTTCAAATCATAGCCAGGGCCATGAGAAGGATTAGCACGTAACCAATATGAGCTGGTTGGAGACGTCAAACAGCGCACCCTTGTCTGGTCAAACATTGACAATCTCAACATGAGATTATCAATGATTTGAGACAGAAAGTTCTGTTCAGGAATGCTGTGGCACAGTTTGTCGGAATCAACTTTATGACGAGGCGGAAGATAGTCATTAAAAATGTTAGTTGCGTCAGACAGAAATTTTCCTCGAGGAATTCCACCATTCAGAACAGAACTTATATAAGCAGCACTGCAATGACGAAACAAAGATCTGAGTCCTAGACCACCAAACCGAAAACCTGGCTGAGCTTGAAAACAGAAAGAATCAGTTGCTTTAACTGCTAAACACTCCTCAAAACACCGGCGGACATCCTTGTCGTAAGCCTCAAAGATTTCAGCAGCTAAAGCTGGAGGTGTTGTCCGTGAAAGATAGGCGAGTTTGCTGAATCCACCACACAGGCGCAGTAGTGACATTGCTATTTTCCTTTTGTCTTCTACATGTATGTAGCGTTTGCAGTATTCTTCGTCGCCGACAGGAGCTTCCGAAATGTCGAAAGATGGACTATGTGATGCTTTCATTAACATAGGAAAATCTTGCAATTCTCCGCTGCTGAGATGCTCACACTTCACGTATTTCATCGGGAGACCAGTGATTGATGCTGAGCTGGATTTCAGATAAAATGTCGACAGTGTCATCCTTACTCCTACAAATGATATCATCGTCAAGGTACCAGGCATAGAACTTTAGGTGATTATGAGATTCAAGATTCTGTATGACGGAATGAAGCACAAAAGCAAAAAGAAATGGCCCCATATTATGTTTTATTTGTAGTGTGATTTCCGCAACATCGCGTGACACCTCGCGGGTAGATAGTCGTCTCATCTGTCTACCCAGCAAGAACAGTTCGAAAACTGTTTTTAAACGTTCTATAACCGACGGATTCTTACTTTTAAGCGTTAACAAACTTTCGTAAAATGAACTTCGTTACTGATTTTCAAGCTATACGGAAGACGCTTGTATATTGTTGCTGCAATAGGACTATGATGACTGAGATGAATTGTTTTATGAACTTTCAAGAATGTCTAGTAGGCCTATTTGGGCCTATTGTTAGACGTTTACTCGTAATTTGTGAGACATACATTTTTAGGGCAGGAATCGATGAGAACACGCTAGCCATTGATTCACAGATATTTCACATTGAAGACCTATGATTCGATGCTTGTTGGTCAAATGAGCTTGAAAGCAAGTGTAGCACGAAAGTGGCAATCAGATTTTGTGTTCGAAATTGTTTGTTTTATTTCCACATTGCTTGTATAAAATTTATGTCGTTGTTATCTTTGTGGAAATAACTTAATGTCATGATATGAGTCTTAAATCGAAGAAACATTTTAAACCTTGTGAAATTTCACCAACTCTGAGATCGTGAAGCATTGTAATCGCTTCGAACGTGCTTTAATCGCTCTCAGGAAACCATACGAATTCCAGTGACGGGAATCCTATTGGTACTATATTTGGAAGTCTGTAAAAGGCGCTCAAGAGAGAGTTGCTATGTGATGGCGAGCAGTGGCGTCGTTTCCGTGACTGCGAGGCGTTCGCCGCATACCCAAAAATAAATATTTGCGCTCATATAACAAAGGTTCAAATAGTTTTCATTTTCTTTGTTTTTGAGACTATCTTA
Organism: Prostheceraeus crozeri; assembly: GCA_907163375.1. Lineage (NCBI taxonomy): Eukaryota > Metazoa > Platyhelminthes > Polycladida > Euryleptidae > Prostheceraeus > Prostheceraeus crozeri. Next base: position 57,679 of record CAJQUW010006789.1, on the reverse strand, counting down.
CGTTTACAACTTTACATACACTTTACAGTTTCAAGTCACTACTCTCAAATTCGTTCAGAGCACCAGCTCTCAGCTGTTAACTGGAGGATGTTCAAGCAATCACACATTGCGCTAGGGATGTGTTCACAGCATATCACAAAGATTTGTGTGATAGGTGTAGCGTGTGCGCCCAGCTTGATGGTTAGACTCGTCTTCTGCAGATAGAAACGCAGATGCAAATGTATTGCAGCAATGCAAGAAAAGATCTATTGATAAATTCTGAGATTCAGATAGAGAGAGGCACAAATTTTCCCTATTCGTGGCTTCGCCAAATTTTGGAGAAGATGATGACGCGTTGAATCGTTGTGCCTGCGTTCACCAATGACTGAATGTCGGATCGGAAGGTTAGAAGCCGCTGAAAGGAGACAGCGATGAAAGTTCCATAATTTGATGTGATTCAGTCTAAGATATTCAATGATTGATGGTATATTTGTGATATTATGTTTATGGTGGCGATTTCAACTGTGGTTATTTTCTACACCGGCCAGTCGTCCGAGGGATCATGCATAAAAACTCTAACCATCGTACACGCAGTTAATGGTGTTGAAATAAAAACTAAACCACTCTCACAGGATAGAATATGAGGATCACAAAAACGTTTTAGCAGCCCTAATTTTGAAACATGTAAGTGATAATAAACACAAGAGTCTTGCGTTGGCGAGAGCTTCCTCGAATGTGAATGTTCTATGTAGTGATCTGAGCTCCTTGACCAAGGCGATCAAGCGTCATGTGAGAAATCTACATCGCATTTTCATTGTCAGTTGACGTTTAAAATCTTAGGAAAACAAGAGTCGCGTTGACGAACAATCACCTTAGGATTGCATGCTGATGAGACTGTTCAGAAAAAGAGGCTGTCACATAGGACTCACACTGAATCATAATTCACATGAAGTATAGTCAATATTGGGTAGTCTGTGGACTTCAGAGTAACTTTCATTTAACTATCAGTTTCTATTTCTCACATAATTTCATTTAATTCTGTAGTCATGCATGTCAGCATTACTTGAATGTTCATGTGGGCCTACTTGTACGAGTATGAAAATTCACTGAAATTAAAGCAGCGTCAAATTAATTATTTTATGCAGTTCATGCTGTCTGCTGCAGAAATATAGGAATCCACTATGGAGCGAAGGCCTATGGTCTCGGAGTACGCGACGCCACTGATGGCGAGCCTCCCGACTCCGAACACTGCAATGCATTTCTTGGATCAGTCAGTTCATGAATTCCTCTTGCCGTGTGTGGGTGTGTTTTAGTTCGTCGAAGTGAAGGCTGACAGCGTTGCTGCGTTTTCTCTATAGTCATTGAAGATAGTATAAATGTTGCCATCTTTTGTTAAATATTATTACATCGGATCCAAATGGAATGTACAGTATATGGTGAGTCAATTCAAACCAGTGAGTAGCAGTTAAATCGTACTCGTAAATCAGGTGCTAATCAGCAGATTCTAAGCCAATGTACATTCAATTAAAGAAGAAATCGTGGGACTGATATCATTGGTAGAGAGTTCGAGCCATGAGGCATATTTTCTAAAAACAGGATTGGTGAATAGACATGAATTTCCTCTATTTTAAATAATTGTTAACGTTCTACAGACATCTCATTTTGTCGAATAGAATCCGCGGTTCATGAGACTTTCTTACAGAGGGTGTTTTGCTTGAAAGCTGGTCGTATGGAAAACGATTAAATCTTCTTTCAATTCACTGATTGATTGACCTTCGATAATCATTTAACATGCGTACATACCTACACCGGCTTCGTTTTGTCAACCAATATTGTTTCTCAACTTGCAGTTTTCCAAAAGTGTGAAATAACCGTGGGTTGTTTATTAGGCCTATCGTACATGAAAAGGAAGCCAATTGGTAAGTAGTAGTATTATATATCAACAAGCATGAAAAAATAGAATAGGCCTAAATGAAGAAAATGATGCCATGCTTCTTAATTGAGAGGCCTATTCATCAATTAATTGACGTCACATGTTGTCATACCATCGTAATTATTCATGCCATATAATTGTTTCTGTGTGTCTGCCCACCCTAAACATATTAAGATAGAAGTGTCCTTCCAATTAGCGGGAAAAATTAATATTTACAAGGATGAGAATTTTCCGCAGATTTGTCAATTATTAATGTCTGCCTAATGCATTTTTTCTTTTTGGGGTTTCCTTGTAATGTGAATTTCCTCCGTGACTCACGCTCCCCCATTCTCATCCTGTGTTTAGTAATAAAATTAGCAAAATCTGAAAAGAAGTCATTGCTCAGAATGTTTCACTGTGGATATAGTTTGGATCTGCGTAAACCACCCTATGCTTGTTGCTGATTTCAGCAATGTTGTTGCTTAGCTATTTCAGAGCTGTTTTTGCTGATTTCAGTTAATGGAAGAAGTATTTCACATCAAATTCATCGGGTTTTCTGTTTAAATGGCATGTTGTTCACTCTGGGGGAAGGCTTTGTGGATTAATTTTTGCTGTTGTAAATTATTGAGATGATAAAAGATACTAACATAGCAACTTAGATTATCTCCGTGTTCATCCTGTAATAAAAGATCGATCAATGCATGTGTCATTTTCCTAATTTTCAATTTTGTTAAATTCTATATAATTCTTGTGTGTCAAACATATTCTTATACTTTTTGCATCTCAAAACTTCATGGCGCATTTCAGAGCGGAATCGTTGTCTCTCATAAAGAAATGTCACAAATAGAAACGGATTCTACCAAATCAGTACAATCGGTGGTAGAGAAACTTGCGACTGTTCTGTAGGCCGACATTTACTTATGAGGTGAGTCGTTTAAGTAATTTCTTAGTGATTCTGTCACGTCACTGCCTCCGAATGTTTTAGTTTTAACAGCATTGAGGTTTTTCTGCGGTCAATCCTTGGAGCATTTCGTAGCAGGATGATAGCGATCAGCAGTGCTTTATAATGTATAGGCCTAAATATGTAGGGTTCTGGTCACTGCCTCCAAATGTTTTGGTTTTCGCAGCATTGAGTTTTTTCTGCTGTTATTCCTTGGAGTAATTTCGCAGCAGGATGACTTTGATCAACAGTATATTCATCATTATGAACAGTAAATTTCATCAAAATTTTACTACAAGATAAAGAAGGTAAACCTAAATTTTTACAATAGAATGTGAATATCCTGCGAACCCACTTTATGCGTCAAGATCAAACTTCAAGTTTTATCATTTGTAAATTGCATGTTAATCAATATTGACGCATAAATTTGTGAGTTCGTAGGATGTTCACATTATATTGACAAAATTATAGCTAACCTATTGTATGTTGTGTCAAAATATTGGAGTAATTAAGAAATCGCTGCTCGAACGTTTGATTTTTGAATGTTCGAGAACATACCACAAGCGATCATAAATAGTAGCCGTTTGAACGTTCTGCTTAGGTTCGTCTACAGTCCGTGAACGTACGAAAGAGGTTGATTAATTAACGTACAATAAACGTTCGTGTTCCGGCTGGGTACTTGGCTTCTCTCATCATTTTGGCGCGGTGTCCATTACTGTTTGGTATGAGACTGCTTTGACCACGCGTGAGTTTGTCTCTCAATTGTCATTCATGTCCATCTTTTTATCGACTTTGCCTCTTTTGTTATCAATTGTATGGTCCCATAGATATGATTAACTTTGAGTATTCTTTTACTGTGCATTTAGTGTTATCTTCCTTTTTCAGTTCGCAATTGTAATGCGCTTTACGTAATGAACTTAGTTACTTGTATTTGCCTGCCTCTCCTAGTGAGAAAATAAAGCTTTCCCTAGATAGATATAGATATTCACAGAAAAGTACTCTTCGTGCTTTTTTCATTCCTGAAACAGACATATTAAAAGTAGATTGACGAAAATTACAGTAACATTGCAGGATTGCTGATTCAATAATGGAAATATAAAATTCAATGGTATAGAAATTCGGGTTCAAAAATGGGTGAGCGGCAGCCAGTAGTGTAGCAATGCAACTAGTAACCCCACAGAATGAGATTCATCTGAGCGCACCGCTTCGGTTTTCTAGAATGGAAGGATCGTGTCCAGCCTTAATATCGAAATGGCACATCACAGAATTAGACAATTTGCTCCTTCTCGAATGGATAATTCGTGTATCGCTTACTATTGGAAGTGGCAAGCAATAAGCTGTCAGCCAAGGACACCAGAGGCAGTGAGTGAGTAGCTTGCCTGCTGCGATATCACTTCGCACACATCAAAACACACATCGCGGTCTGGTTAACATTTGATTCAGTGCATGCACTATGCAGTGAGAAATGCTGAGAAGAGGATGGTGAACTCATCAGGTGAACTAATTTTTGTGCGCCTGCTATCTTTTTTAATAATGATCGGAAGGGCCAACACTATGGGGAAAACTTATGCGCAATGATCTGAATTCTTCGAATCTGAAGGAATTGTGGTAGTCGACGGACTTTGCTGGAATTCACAGTAATAGTAGCATGATGTTCATTAGCAGCAGGAGCAAGTCAGTGGCATGATATTTCATGACATAATGAGGGCTTGAATCGTTTAAATAAAATGGCCTCAGTGATCTTGACATGTTATGCATTTCTACAGCATGTAGCAACAGAGAAAGTAAGTAAGTAAGTAAATGTATATTTTCAAAATACATTGGGAATCATAATGTACAGAATACTTCACGATAAAATTCAAATAGCAAGGACTCGATCTTGATCTTTGATCACAAAACTGGAGATGCTTCCATATGGCGCTATAGAAATATGGAGCTGCTTTGTTCTTTTGGGCCTCTCCATATGCAAGCATCTCTGCAGTTGCACTGGTCGGACAGCGAGATGTACTGGTATCCGAATCAAAGAGCACTTTCCGAAGTGGGCAGCAACAAGATTGAGAGGTCCAAAAGATCAAAGCAGCTCCATATGCAAGCATCTCTGGGATTGCAATCAATTATCCGGGACCGTTTCATAAATAATTGCACAAAAAGTTAACCTATTTTCAAATGTAATTTTCGTGTTGCAGTCCTGGTTCAATTTTAATGTACGATATACCATATAAAACCTTATGGTCCATAGATTATTTTGGCATACATTTTACTTTCTTAAGTGGTCAGTTGTGGACAGATCCGGACACAAGATCGAGTCCTATTTCTCTGTCGCTGCATACTGTTGAAATGTACAACATGTCAAGATCACTGAGGCCATTTTATTAAAACGATTCAAGCCCTCATTATGTATCATAAAATACTATGTTAGTGACTTGCTCCTGCCGGGGACTAGCCCATAGACTTCTAAAATTCTGTGGATAGATAGGTTGAAATTGCCCTCATACATGATCAGGTCAGCAATCCTAAATTAGACTACTGCAAATAGACAGTCATCCAGCGTTATCAAATTTTAGAGAACGTAATGTCAGAACAATGCAGGTGAAGAACAGTATGTGTCTATATTTATGTACATTGGAAGTAAGGACGCAAGAGAATGCATGGTTATGCGTTGAATTCATGTGCTAGACCTCCGCGTTATTAGCTAATTTTTGCGACTTTTCTTCTAATAAGTCTCAGAAATGAGGCATCTGAGATTTCATGAACAAATTTCTTGCACATGCTATTGAAATATTTCATTGAAATTTCGGAAATCTGATTCATGTACCTATGTACAGCAAGATTTTGCGAAGAAGTAATCAAAAAGTCACCAAGATAAATGATATATATATATATATATATAATATTAAGTTATTATTTTATTAAGTTAGCCAAAATTAATTGCGATATCAGTTTTTGTAACTCCTGCTTATATATATATATATATAGCCTATTCTAAGCACCATCCTTTCATTTTTTTAAAGTAAGAAGCAATTTTCTTATACAACTATTCATTTTGATCTCATAAAATAGCCTCCAGCATAGGATGCATGGTTGAAGCAAAGATGCGTTTGGACCGCCCCCATGATAAATTTTATTTTTTATTCAAAAGTTTTGCAGCTTCAGGGAGGTCGAGCATTGCCAACTTAATATTTTTGACAATGCATTCACAATAGGAATCACTTTTTTACATTTCAGATGTGAAAGGCAACTAGGGCCACACCACTGGCATCATCTCAATTATTAGGATTCATATTGAAATCAGTCCTTGCATGTAAGAATTTACATCCTGAATACATTTCATCTTCTGTGGTTGACTGCATGATATTCTATCATCAACATTTTTCAGAGTCCAAAAAACTTCAATAAAGAAATTGTTTTTATTTTATTTTCACTCTCTGTTCGATAATGCAAGGTGATAAAATAATTTGCTCCAGTCATTTGGCGTGTCCAGTCAAAACACTTACAAAAATGATCCGATTGCACTTTCTCGAGTACTGGTCATTGGTCTCAGAAGGGTCTGCATCACAGGTACGATTGCTTCACATTTGTTCCAACCTCCTCAGAAGTGGCTGCTCAGGTTGGGAATGCTTATTGAGTCCATCATCATTGTTTTCATTGAAATATAAGAAGGATCTCCGTTTTCTGTTCCTCTTGATTTCAGGACATTTAAAGTGTGGGAATCGCCGACTTCTCTTTTCCTCTCGAAATTGTCCCTTACCATGTTCAATGATATGGGTGGATCTAGCGTTAGACTTCCGTCCATAGACTTCGACTTCACCAGCATCTTTGTCAGCCTTTCCCAAGTATTACATAACTGAATCTGATTTCGAATTTCTATTACTGACTGGTCATCCAGATATTATACAAAAGTCAGCAGATTGATTTCTTTGGAAAACTTGTGATACATGATATGTGCTTGTTGGAATGGATTTCTCTGTACGTGATAGATGCGAACATTGGCAGACGACGCTGAAGGGAAGATTTCAATTTATGTTCGCCATTTTGTAGTCCATGATCGCTTTGAGATATTACTGACCCAGATTTCCTCGTAGATTTTAGACAAAATTTTCATACCAAAGAATCCTCCGAATGTGCTTCCATTGCCAGGACATGTACTTAAAAAGGTGGCCCTACCGAATCATTGCTTTGTAGTTGTTTGGAGAAGAATTCAGACAGGTAAAGGAATTTGATGGCACTGTCTTTTAGATAACACTTTTTCATTTTTTCATTTTTTCTTCTTTGCACTTAGATTTTTTTCATTTTTTCACTTTCTTCAAGTGATAATGATCTATGTACTTCGTGGTGGTATTGTCGTCAAGTTCGTGGAAGTGGAGGTTACACAAGACGGAATGTTTAATTGGGATATAATACTTTCTACTAACTCGATGCAAATATACAGATTCAAAATTCCTTGTTATGCAGGGGAATGCATTGGTGTTACATTATCATAGCATTTAGGTGGACAACCAACAGTGGCATATTTGTTTGGTATTTTGCATTAGATTGAATCGCACAAAAGACACATCAAATAGTCATCTATCCCTTCCATTAGCGGCAAGATTCGATCTTCTGCAACACAAATGTTGGCTGGCCTGAACATGCGGAAAATGATTTCAAATTTTGCTCACCTGCCTGTCCAGATAAATTTAGAAGTCTATGACTAGCCCCTTTTTGCTTTTATCTTCTCTAATTTTCTGTAGTTCAATGTCTCGATTTTAGTATGTCTGCATATTTTTTGCTTACTTAATCTCTTTTCATAGCTATGTAATTACTAATTACCATTATAGATTAATACAAAACAATGCTGTAAAAAATTACTCACTCAGGCATTCCAATAGTCGAACTGCTGAAGTACCATCGCTTATTGCGATCTTAAAGTCTTGGACTGTCTTCATCCTGTCGTAATTCAATATGTGTGATATCCATGGAAGATGTTCCTAAAACAAAGAACTGACAGTTACCAGACCACTTTAACTTCACATTACATAGTCTGTATCCGAATAGATATAAACAAATTTCCGCTTCCATAACACCTATTGAAGTTCTATACTGCAAAATTCTTATCTAATTTAAGAGGCACACAGAAGCTTACGAAGTGAGCTCTATTCGCATTGCTTCTTCATGAAAGTTTTCTCTTCCCATGACTGTATCTGTCCTAACAGCACATACCTAATCAAAATCGCAAGTTTTAATCAGAGTGCGTGCGAATTGTGGCAGTGCAGGGCAAGCTCGAATGTCTGCAGTAAAACTTTCATATGTCAAACCTTTGATTTTGGTTTGCTGCCAACTCTTCCAAAAAGTGAGCTTCCAGTAATTAATAGAACGAATAAGATCTCTATATATGTCTTGTTTGTGAAATCCAATCGATGGTGTCTTTATATTCATAACTTTCCAGAAGTTTGAAAATTAGTGCAAAACGGAAGCGGCTTCTATGAGCTCGCAATGATTCAATGCAGCTATGGTTTATTCGCGTATTACAGCGTTTGGTAGTTTGAATGAGGATTTCTCAATGCTTGTAGGATTCAAGACAGTCTTCGACAATTTGTGAGCCATTTTCAATTCATTAAACATCACTTTAAACACACTACTGGCAAATCGCCTTAGTTAGTGCGCCTGCAATAATAAATGCTGCTTTTTGCAAACAGCAAAATTTTTCTATTTACGTTGCGCACTTTGTCCATTACCTCACTGCAACACTGCTATAATTTGCTTGCAGTCAAATATTCATGGGATCAATTCCGACAATATCGCGATACTTTGAAGTCAATGACTTGATCATAAAGCATAAAGCCGTTTGAGCTAAGTCACCGTCTGTTGCTATACCTAGAATTTTACCACCAAGTAATTCCATACGCTTCCCAATGCATATTTCGTCAATTGCTAAAATTACATTAATATCAAAATGCGTCAATTTGGATATTCTCAATCTCAAGTACTTATGCGGACTGGATCCTTCACCTTGCTCACCAATCCTTTTTATGATTTTTCCCAATGTCGTCAAACACGGCAAAATTATGACATTTTACTAATGTACATTACTGTGACTATGTAGCAGAACTGATCAAAAATACATGTACGTATATATTGCATGCAAATGTCATGATCTCTGGAGAATAGTGCCGACCATGTGTATATGAAGTTATTGTCATGAAAATGTAATGAACACAAGTACCTAATTGTTACGGGAAGGTTGAAAGTCAATTCATTTTTAGACACTTTTTAAAAACACAACTTTTGTTTTGTTTAAACACTTTGTTAAGCCAATGATGGAGCAAATTCTTATTTTTAAAAGGAAATCGATGGAAGGTGGTGCTTCATGCGAGTCATACCCAGATTTGCATTTCAGAGCACCACACTTGTTAGGCATTACAATTACATGTTAATCTTCAGTGCAATCAGATGGTGATAAAAGTCAATAATGAAAAGTTGAAATCATGTCAGCCTGCTATAGCCCTACATTCATAGATTTTTGTGGAAGACTTGCCTGTCCAGGTGCTATATATCTAGAAGTCCATGTTTAAATCCTTAGACTTATAATAATAATGGCGTTATTGCTTCACTTTCAAGAATCGATGAACACGTACATGCACAGATCGACGACAATAGTGTAAAGATGCATGGAAACCATGATTACTTCAAAGCTATAAGAAGACACCGTTGAACAGTTAAAGAGAGAATAGAAATAGAAGACTTTTTACAAAATCTCATAAACGAGTTGGAGTAGCGCTTCGTTCTCCCTTTTGGAGACAGGAGCTTAGAAGTCGAGGGAGCGGACCGTACAAGAGATTTGCTACAGAACAAACATCTCAACGGATGACTGTCATTGTTATTGATGAAAGCAAAAAGTCTTTCACACGATTGAGATGCATTGGCGATCACGTTCAAAGTTTCACAGCGTTCCACATTCATGATTCGGAAGACATTACGCTCAACTTTCACAGCTTTTACAAAAACAGGCGAGGGTACAAGACAACACAGAACGGACAAATGCTCTATATGCTCGTAGCAAAAAAGTCCCCCTTGGGGGGCTCCCTTGGGGGACGCCACTCAACATTCGTGCTCCGTGAAACAACACATTATCAATGCAGACATATTGAAAGCGGTCACTCAAAAACTAGTAATCCATTTCATGAGGAAGATAGACATATTGAATTTTTGCATGAGTTCAAAATCACATCGTGTCGCAATTTATTAAAGTCAATTGCCAAATCAACAGACGAGAATCTAACGATTCAAGGCATACAAAAATTTTACAATCTCGTTTTGAGCTTTGACAATAGCACATGTCGTACCTAAACCCAAACGCGGAATTGGGTTTAGCGCAATTGCGCATTGGGTTCGCGCAAATTGCGAGTTAGAAATAGAGTATTTTTCACTGATGGGAGAATGAACTTATTCGCCACAAGTTGTTCAAGAACATTTGACAAGAATGCTAACTTGGAAATGGGACGTTAGTCCTCAACAGAGGAATTCCGACCTCTTTTATGAACAGGGCGTACATGAGCAACCTTAAAGCAAGCAGGTACAAAACCCGTAAAGAGACTCCAGTTAAAAAGAGTGCTGGTGCTACGAAGTGAGCGAAATCACGATAAATCCATACAGGAATTCTATGTGGACTTGTACAGGTTTTCGACACCTTAAACATCTGGCATAAAACTTCCGCCTTGAGGTCATTAAAACTGAGTCAGCATTAGGTAGAAAATCAATGTTCAACTCTTCTCCAGACTGAAAGGTGGAAGCAAAATAAGAGAAGTTATCCACAGATAAGTTAGCACAAGAAGATAGCTTGGTAACGTTGGAAAGTTGTTCAAGTGGAGACCTTAAACGCTTCGGCTTACTAGAGCTCACTGCTTCATTCGGATGTGCGATTTGATTTACTTTCTTTCTTCAAGCGCTCATACCTCTCAATCTGCCCATTACTGAATGCCCTGTCATGCTCATCGAGCATAAGTTTCAGCGAAATTTTCATACAAGGCGGGTCATTTGACTTGATCTTTAAAGCTCTCTCAGGAAAGCAATGATTAAATAATGAAAACATGGAATCTTGAAAAAAGCACAATTAATTGACGAAAATGAATGCATTAGAGCTACCCAATCAATTGAAGTGACATCTCTGAGAAATGTGCAAGATTAGCACGAGAGAAGTTTCGGACACGCCTCTTTACCACTTTCACCGCTTGATATGGGGACGGTTGCAAAAAAACAACATTATGATCCGAGGATACTACTACAGGAAGCTAAGATGCCATTTGATTATATGCGAAGTTAACAAAAATTTGATCCAAAATATGTTGACCACGAGTGGCAAAATCAACCACTGAGGAAGCAGAAAGCATATCACAAATTGAGATGTAGTGATTTCTCAAGTCATTGAAGTCCCCGGCAATGGGAATGCGAGTATCCCGATCCAAAACAAATCAATAAAGAATTCTTTTAAATTCTCTGGACAGGTGGGTTGAAATCGGCTTCCAACATGATCAGGCCAGCAATCCTAAACAAGACTAACTTACAAATAGACTGTCATTAATTAATCCAATAATTAATTAATAGATTAAGCACTATCAACTTTTAGAGAACGTTTTGCCAGTACAATGCAGACTATATTTCCAGCGCGTGTTAAGCCAGCACAGTATGTACGTATATCTACTCGCATCTACATTAGCAGTTGGGACGCATGGGACTGCATGTTAATGCGTTAAACTAATGTGCTACACCTCCGTGTTATTTGATAATTTTTCGATATTTCTTCGACGACTTTCTCAAAACTGCGGCATCTGAGATTCCATGAGCAAATTTCTTGTACATTCTGTTGAAAAATTTCATTGAAGTTTCGGAAATCTGATTCTTATCCGTGAGTACAGCGAGATTTTACGAAGAAGCAATCGGAAAAGTCATCAAGAGAAATTATATTAATCGATATTCTGAGCACCGTCCTTTCAGTTTTTAAAGCAAGATTATTTTCTTAGACAGCTATTCAGTTTGATCTCATAGAGTACCCTCAGTAAAAGAACTTGTTGTTGAAACTCAGATGCGTTAGGTGGAAAAGACCCCATGACAAATTTTATTCAAAAACTTTGCAGCTTTAAGAATATCGAACATTTCCAACTCACTATTTGTGACAGTGCATTCACGACAAAAATCACATTTCTTGCATTTCAAGAGTAAAAGGTAGCAAGTATCAATAATGGCATCATCTCGATTATTAGGATTCATATTGAAATCAGTCATTGCATGCAAACATTCTCCTGTATGCACTTCATTCTATGTGGCTGACTGCATGATGTTTTGTCATCAATATTTCTTGGACTAAATCCGGAAACCTTAAATAAAGAAATTGCTTTAATTTCTAAGATATTGATTATTGATATTCAGACAATAATTTGCTCCGGTCATTTGACGTATCCAGCCGAAACACTTCTCAAGATAATCCGACTATGCTTTCTCGAGTATTGGTCATTGATCTCAGAAGAGTCATAGATCGTATCGCTCAATACCTGTTCAGACCTCCTTAGAATTGGCTGTTCAGGTTGGAAATGGTCATGGTCTCCATCATTATTGTCTTCATGAAAGTGAATGCAAAGAAGGATCTCCGTATAGCTCACTTTTCTGTCCTGATCCCTTTTCTGTTCCCTTTGATTTCAGGACATTCATAGTGTGGGAATCGGCGACATCTCCTTTCCTCTCGAAACTGTTCCTTACGATGGTCAATTCTTATGGGAGCCCGTTGACTTCGGTTTCACTAGCATCTTTGTCAGCCTTTCCCAAGTCTTACATAATTGAGCTCGATTTCGAATTTCTATTACTGCCTGGTCATCCAGAGATTATACAAAGTCATCAGATTGACAACTTTGGAAAACTTGTAAATGATAACACATTATGTGCTTGTTGGAATGGATTTCTCTCTGTGATAGATGCAACAATTCACAGATTTTTTGACAGTCAATGATGTGACGACGCTGAAGGGAAGATTTCAAGTCATGATTATCCTCTTTTAGTCCATAGTCGTTTTGAGATGCACAAACCCAGATGGAATGGTTTTCTGTAGATTTTAGACAAAATCGTCATAACAAGAAATCTTCCGAATGTGTTTCCATTACCAGGACATACACTTAAAAACGTGGCCATACCGGATAGCGTCTTTGTAGTTGTTTGGAGAAGCATATAGACAGATAAAGGAAATTTGATGGCACTGTTACTTGGATTGCTCTTTCACATTTCTTCAATTTTTCTTCATTGCTTGCGATGATGATCTATGTTCTTCGTGGTGGCATTGAAAACAGATTCATGGAAGTGAAGATTACGCAAGACAGAATGTTTAGCTGGGATAGTACTTTCTACAAACTCAATGCAACCACAAATTCAAATTTCTTTGTTGTACAGAGGAATGTATTGGTGCTACACTATCATTGCATTTCGGTTCACAACCAGCAGCGGCATATGCGTTTGGTATTTTACATTCGAATCTATCGCACTGGAAATTCATTTCAAATAGTCATTTATCACTTCGGTTAGCTGGTATATTCGATATATTGTAACACAAATTATGGTTGGATTGATCATGTAGAAAATCATTTCAAATTTTGCTCACCTATCTGTCCAGAGAAATTTAGAAAATCAATGAGATCTGGATGTCTATACGTAGACAGGAGGGAATGTGATCATTTCAGAGAGGGCGGATTGCACATTTGTCCTTCGCAGCTAGGTGTACTCATAACGAATTACACAGACATTAATTTCCACGAACGTGTGCTTTTTTCGGAAGTTTATCATAAGTACAGCGTAAGCTGGCACAGATGATTATTAATTATAATAATTTTTACTTATTGAGCAGTCACAAAGACCAATGACACAGGATTCAGGATAGCCCGTCATCAGCCCACTGCAGGATGAAGACCTCAACATGCTGTCTCTTCTGAGCTTCTCTTCTCGACATTGAGCAGTTAGATCGCAGGTCCGTCTGCCACGTACCTGCTGGTCTTCCCCTGGTCGCCTTACGTTTCGTGGGGTCCAATCCGTGGTCCTTTTGGTGCATCGGTTGTCGTTTCTTCTGGCAATATGTCCTATCCATCTCCATTTCCCGATCTTGATATGGCGAATCATGTCGCCTACTTTGGTGGTGTTTCTTACGGTTGTATTTCTCCATCGATCTCTTCTTGTGATATTTAACATTGCTCTTTCCATTGCTCTCTGAGTTATTCTTAGTTTGTCTGTCATCTTCTGGGTCAGCGTACATGTCTCTGACGCATATATCATCGTCTGAGGCACACATTGATTAAAAACTTTACTTTCAAGCAGATAGGTAAGTTGCTTCTCGAAATACTACTCATCCTTCCAAAGACCGCCCAGCCCAATTGGATCCTTTTGTTGATCTCACTACCTTGGTTGTTGTCGGCAAGACTAATTTTGTGGCCGGGGTAGATGTACTCATTAACGCTTTCTATCTCAATACCTTGAGCCTTAACTCTTCTAGGTGGAACGTTGTTGTTGCTCACTCTCTTTTTTGAGATTTTGAGTTTTAAACCAACCTTTGCATTTTTTAATTGCAGGTCCTTTACCATCGATTCTGCATCCTCCTATCCTCATGCTATTAATATAATGTCGTCTGCGAACTTGAGGTGGTTTAGATATTCCCCGTCGATATTCAGACCCAGATTTGATATCTGTTTCAGACAAGCAGTAAAGAACTTCGGTGAAATCGTGTCGCCTTGCCGAACTCCTTTGTTCATTTGTATCTTTATCTTCTTTTTATTTAAGGTAGCTGTTGAGCTGCAGTTTGTGTAGATGTCCTTAAGCAGTAGTACATATTGATAATCGATTCCTTGGTCAATTCATGATTTTCGGATGGAATTTGTCTCCACTGAGTCGAACGCCTTCTCGAAGTCTACGAAAATATAGCAAAGCGGCAGGTTGTGACTTTTGCATTTTTCAGTAAATTGATTTAGCACATGGATGTGATCTGCGGTACTGTAATTCTTATGAAAGCCTGCCTGTTCTCTAGTATGATTTTCGTCAAGTTCCTTTTCAAGTCTGGTGCACAGAACTTTCGTGAATTTTTGTATGCATGGGAAAGTAGACTGATTGGTCGGTAATTCTTTAATTCTCTCTTGTCCCCTTTCTTCTGCATCAGAATTTACTCAGATTCTTTATATATGCTTGGAACATTTCCTATGGTCAAACACCTGCTGCACAATAGAGTAGAGATATTAGGTAGAGTGGTAACTCCGCATTTATTAAATCACCAATGTGTATACACATTCTATTTTATTAAATGAACTCAAAGGAGATACAGGTAGCATTGCCGCCAAATGTGAGATATGCAAACTTTTGCAGTTTTGAAGAAATTACAACGGAATTGAGTGATCAAAATTGTAATGCAGAAGGAATGATGGCATTTCACAGATTCTCATGACAGTCTTGGAGATTTAGTGTTTGCTAAGTCAGCAGTTCGATGGGCTCCTATTACTTTCATGCTCAATCAACCTCAAGAGTATTTTCTTCACCGTATTCATGTCACAGGCAACCTGCCACTGGCAAAGCAAAATCACATGATCAAAGACAATGATCTCATTTAACTTTGAAAGATGTAAATGGTTCCACATCACTATTCAGATTCAAGAAGCGAAACATGAATTTAGTGAATCATAAAATCATGCCGGTGAAAATTGAATTTAAAACATGAAATTTCAGCCAAGAAATCACGAATCATGGCACGAATAATATCGCGACTTTTTCATGAAGACTTTCATTATAATACAATTCCTGAAATTTCCTTGATAATCAGCTTGATCGCCGTTTAGTTAGGATGCTTTTTCTCAAATATTCATTCCTTTTGATATCTAACTTGTTTCATGCTACTTATATAGGAGAGTCATCTCGATAGTATATAAATTGACAAATTTTGACTTTTTTCAAATGTGCTCAAATAATTTTTTGGACCACGGGAACGTAATCTCCGCAAAAAACTGAATCTTTCGATATAGAAATTTTCACTGTATACAGACACTTTTTTGAGTCGACTCAAAATCACAAACCAACTCACCAACCACTCACCAACTCACCAACTCACCAACTCACCAACTCACCAACCAGCTGACCAATCACTGACCCAGCATTGAGCGCACACAGTCAGTAAATTTAGATCGTGAGGAGTCGAACGATCTGAATAATATTCCCATTTAATGAATTGATGACGGCGAAACATTGAGTCGAATATAGGTACATTTGACTTGGCAGACGTTAAAGGTGTAGTTCGGCCAATTTTGCATATGGTCTTTATTTGCTCAATCAATGACAGTCGTATCCCTGATCCCTATTCTCTACTTGTCCTCATCTTATCCATCATCGTTGAAACGCAGGAGCGTCGCAAAGTTTCGTCAGCTCCGACAACTCTCCAATGAGAGAGACTGGTTCAACATGCATGCAGAGTTTGCGCTGACACAGTTTTCGTTAACAGGGAAGTTTAATTGACCTGCCTCGACCACGTAACGCTCATACATTCTCAACCGAAGCAGAAATGAACGATAGAGGCAGGTTGCATGCATCATTCATCAATTGAAATGTTGAATTATAGAGATGAATCCCATTCAATAAATGTGATGATTTATGCTATATTATGTAACCATATTGCTCATAAATAAACTGTAACTCGAGCGAAGTCGTCTTATTTGATAAAGTATTTATGTATGAAGTAAGTTTAAAACATAAGCTAAATTTTCACAAAATATATTGGGATTTTGAGATGCAGATACTCATGAATATACTCTATGACATTAAAAACGATCCACTTGATATAGAAAATCTCAATGGAAGTGGCCGACTTTTATTTAATACTGCACTGACCAGGATGTCTATGCATCAAATTTGTCATGCTAATATAAAGTAGCTGTCCATTGCCGATATCTTTGGCATAGTTGATGCATTTCAAATTCGACCTTTTATCACTATCAAGCAATTCTTTCTGACTAAATTTTGAAGCAAAAATGTCGCAATCAGAGTTTGTAAAAAGGAATGGCTGTTGGAATGCTACGATGTGGAAAGAGTTGTAGGTTTGTTGGACGGAAGTTGGGTGTGTCACACTCCACTGTGAGCAGGTGGTGGAGTCGATGGAACAATGATGGAAATGCTAAAAGAAGGAAAGGATCAGGGAGACCGAGATTGACAAACAATGCTACCGATAAGAAGTTGGTTATCTCAGCAAAGCGCAATCGCTTTAAGAGTGTTCCTCGACTGGCCATCAGCTGGAAATGCATTAAGTATACGAACAGCATATCGCCGTCTAGCAGAAGCGGGCCTGTGGTCATACCGACCTGCTGTAAGAATTCCTCTAAGTAAGTAATGCGAGAATTTCACACAATAACATTGTTTCACTGCCAATTTTTTTCTCCGCAGGTCTCGAACACAAGCGAAAGCGTGTGGAATGGTGTGAGCAGCATCTGTCGTGGAGCACAGAGGAATGGCGTCAAGTGATGTGGACGGATGAATCCCGTTTCAGTTTGGATTTCCACGATGGTCGCATCAGAGTGCATCGAATGGTTGGTGAGAGGTTTTCACCCTGCTGCATATCTGAGCATGACCGCTATGGTGGTGGTAGCGTGATGATCTGGCACGGAGGTCGAACTGTCGCAGTCATTGTGAATCGGAACTTGAACGGAGAGCGATATTTATCGAATATCATATCTCCAATCGTCATCCCAACGGTAAATGAACTCAACCTCATATTCCAGGATGACAACGTTTGACCACACAGAGCTCATTGTGTAACAACATCGATAGTGAGATCTGGAATTCGCATCCTCCATTGGCCTTCACGCTCCCCCGACATGTCTCCGATCGAACATGCTTGGGATGAACTTGGTCGGAAAGTGAGAGATGCATATGATCATCCGCCATCAACACTGACAGCTCTTTCAGAGAGACTCATCGATCAATGGTCATTGCTGGATCAGGAACGGCTTCATCATCTTTGCGACTCGATGCCGATGAGACTTCAAAGCTGCATTTCAGTGCGGGGAGGACATACTCGGTACTAATGTCTCCCATTTATTCAAATATAATGTTTTATATACAATGCTATCTTATAATTCATGAGTGTGAGTGGAATGAAGTTCATATATTTGAGTGGAGCATTTTTTATGTCAGGCAGTATATAGGTCTGACCATACATATCACATTCTCAAGCATACATAGGCTAGGTGCTCCAAAATCGGGCAAATATCTTAAAATGTCAACGAAATTGATGCAATGCAAGTATACAGCCTACATATTCATCACAGGCACATGTGCAACTCGTACATCATGCAAGGAACTTCCCTTTACCATCATATGTAAATGTAAATGTAAATTAGCTACTGCTACCAGTGTCATCCTCTTAAAATAAAGATTTTATTATTATTTTTTTTATTTTTTTTTGGTACACGACTCTTACGAGCCGGAGCATTTCTCAAGATCTCGGAATCCTACCAGGATTCAGGGAGATCTAGAGTTCGTCTGAGAAGATAGGCACTGCCAAGCAAGGCGGCCTTCTGCAGCTGAGGTACATGATGGTGTCCAGGTATTTCTTTCAGGTACTTTGTCAAGTTACCTGTGTGGGCCCCAAGTGCTCCGATCACTACAGGGATACACTTCGTCCTGATATTCCACAACTTCTGCACTTCCATTTTCAGGTGATTCGTGATTTTCTCCTTTTCTTTATTGCATATATTCCGGTCTTCTCTTTGTCAACTACCACTATGTCCGGCCTTCTTGCAGTGATCCTTCTGTCAGTTTTTATCTCAAAGTCCCACAGGATCTTCACCGTACTATTTTCTATGACGGGCTCAGGCACGTGCTGCCAGGGTTCGGGCGACGCGGGCAAGTCGTAGTGTAGGCAGATGTCGCGGTGGATTATTCTTGCGACTTCATTATGACGGTTGATGTATTCGGTCCCAGCCAACTTCGAACATCCAGCTAAGATATGAGCTACTGTCTCATCTGCGGCCTTGCACATCCTGCATTTTGCGTCGGTGCTTGTCTTCATTATGTAAGTTGCATGTGCTTTCGTATTTAAGGCTTGATCTTGGGCAGTGACCAGTAGTGCTTCCGTCTCAATCTTCAGCTTGACTGTTCGTAGCCAGCTGTAGCATGCCTTCCTTGATGTTATTTCTTTCATCTGCCGTTCGTATTGGCCATGCATTGCTTTCTCTCTCCACTTTTGAGATGTACCGATCTTCAATCCTCTTCTTTTTCCAATCATCTGTTGTTTCTTCTTGTTGGCGATACAGGTCACTTGATTGCGCCACCGCCAGCAGTGGGTCATCAACAACGTTGTGCAAGTGTTCTGTAAGGCTTCGATTTTCTTGCTCTACTATGTCGGTCAGGTTCTTCAAGCCTCTTCCTCCCCGATCCCGCGGTAAGTAGAGGCGATCCACGTCTGCTCTTGGGTGCAGCCCGCCGTACATGTTCATTATCTTGCGAGTCTTGCGGTTCAGTTCATCAAGCTCCTGGACTCTCCATTTCACCACTCCTCCTGTGTAGCTGATGACAGGCACTGCGAAATTATTTATTGCCTCGATCTTGTGCATTGCGCATATCTTTGACTTCATTACACTCCTCAGCCTTTTCATGTACTCGGCGATTTCTTGTGCCTTTGCTGTGTCATCGAGGTTGGTGTGGTGTTGCGGGATTCCAAGATACTTGCATCCTCCTTCTTCATTCACGTCTTGAATATTGCCTCCATCTGTCTCTAGTCCATCTGTGTGAATTGTCTGGCCTCTATGAGTAATGGGCAAAAGACCGTTCCAGGACACCATAAAATTCAAAAAATAGTATCTTTAAAAACGACATAAATTCATGAATTTGAACCCTTTTTCAGGTTATTAAGACCTAAATACATGAATTTAGTCCATTCAAAAAGTACCATTTTTTCAAAAAATGGCATTTTTAAAAACGACATAAATTCATGAATTTGAACCCTTTTTCAGGTTATGAAGACCTAAATTCATAAATTTGGGCGTTTTTAAAAATACCCAATTTTCAAATTTTTCAAAATCTCAAATTTGAGAATTACAATTTTCACCCTTAAAATCATGACCGTTCCAGGACACCGAAAATCAGAAAAGTTAAGAATCTCAAAATTTGAGAATAACAATTTTCTCGCTTAAATCATGACTGTTCCAGGACACCGAAAAAATCATAAAAGTTAAGAATCTCAAATTCATGAATTTTATCCATCTTTCAGGTTTTTAAAATATATCATGTGACTAAAAATATTTCTTTAAAAATGGAAGAAACAAAAGTGGAAGAAACAAAAGTGGATGAAACCGCAAGAATATATACTTCGTTATCTCAATTAAACTTTTACGGAGCAGCGTGACTTCTTTCTTTCTTTCTTTCTCTCTCTCTCTCTCTCTCGATCCTGTCTGTTACAGGAATATTGTATTCACAATGACATGTATTCTTTAAAACAATTGCTTGTCTTCAATGAGAATAATTCCCGTATGCTTTTAATAGAATGACCTTGAACGCTAATGGAAATTTACACCAAAATTGTTCTGGGAGCCGGAAAATGTGTCGATAAAATAGCCGACATGGTTCGACAATTGGTGTATTTTTCCATTCAAAATAATGTCGCATGAATGATTGTTATGGAAACCAAAATGAAGAGAAATGCTCATTCATTTCTCTTCTCTCTCATATGTCTATTGTGTTTAGATTGTATTTGTTCTTTTGTTCTCATAGTGTGAATGAGATTTCACAACCCGTATCATGACCTATTGTCTGTGATTTCCTTCACTCGTATCAGCTGACACAATTTTAGCAGCTGCTACACGGCAATTCTTTTGAGAAATTTCTGAAATAGATTTTATTCCATTTAAAATGAGTAACATTAGAGACTTTCTAAAAATATACGGCAAACAAAATCACGTCAAATTTCGATTTAAATAAGATCGCAAATCAATTGGGAATAAAGAATTTTCACATATTGATGAGAAATGTTTTGCAGTTGACTAAAGATGTGCGAAACACTAACTCCGCTAATAAACCGATCTTTTACAAAGTACATTTTCAATTTAGATTAAATTAAATGATTTCAAAATCGAATAAGTAGTAAGGAAAGTCATCATTGTGGAACAGTTTTAAATCAATACCCCCCCAAGTAGTAAGGAAAGTCATCATTAGAGAACAGTTTTAAATCAATACCCCCTCCCTTCTGTCTTCTAGGGGTCCCTTAAGAAATTTTTTTATTATAAAATGAGCAACATAAAGGAGTTTTTGAAATTATATGGAACACAAACAACAACGAATTTCGACCTAAAGAAAATCGCAAATGAATTAGGAATAAAGAATTTTCATGTTCTAATGAGAGCGAATTACAATTCCTAAAAAATAAGCCAACTGTAAATTTCATAACGAATCTTCACACTTCAGACCAAAAAGGCATACATTGGTCTGCAGGTATCTTTAATAAAAATCGAGATAATTACTATTTCGACCGCCCAGAGGCTGAGAACTATTGGTTCGACTCTTATGGACTTCCACCTACAAACGAAGTCAAAAAATTACTTGGCAATGGAATTTATAATACATTTCAAATTCAAAAACCAGGAACTACTTACTGTGGTCAATTATGTCTTTATGTTTCATTTAAATTACAAAAAGGAGTACCATTTCTTGATATTATGTTAGAATTGAACGAACCGTAGATTCTATGGCTACGCCTAACAAGGGAATTTCATTCCCGAAACGTTAGTTCCAATAATAATAATAATAATAATGATAAATAAAAATCAGTTCGTTGTAGTTCATTTTGATAAAATCGGCCTCTGATATCTTCATCATCTAAATCTTTGATTTCGTAAGTAATCGGATAAGTTTGGTTTATTTTACAAACTTCAAATATTTCTTTAGTCCAGTATCCGACGAAGCCTTTTTCAAATTTATTCTTATATTTAAATATTCTAACTCTATCACCAATTTTAAATTTCGGCTTAAGTTTCTGCACATTCGGATTACTCTCATTCGAATAATTATTCTCGAATATTTTTTTTCTTATCAAATCAGGGTCGTCAGAAGCATTCTTTGGGGTTTCTTCAATACCAGAATGAACTTTATTATTGTACTCTTCTACAATTCCTGGTAATATCTTCAACCATTTCTGATTTCTTTGCTCAGTAAATTTCTTGAATAATTTATTTTTTAACGTCCGATTGAATCTTTCTATCACTACGGCCTTCCCTGCATTTTCAGTTGAATAAACAGTTTCAAATAGTGGCTGAACGTTTCGGTTATAAAACACAGACCCTTTATCAACAAACAAATTTTTTTGGCTTCCTCTTACTTTCTTTAGAGATTTCTTCAAACGCATATTTAACTGATAGACCACTTTTATTTTTAAAGGCTTTACCCAAGCGTATCGTGTATATAAATCTATAACGGTCAATGCGTACTTAAACCCTCCTTCATTTGGCACATGAATAAGATCAGCACTCCAAATATCATCTTTATTAAATACTTTTACTTTCAATAAATATTTAGGCTTTCTATATTCCTTGTGAATTTCCGAGGCATAGGTTCCACTATGCCGATCTAGGTCATTCGACATTTCCGAGGCATAGGTTCCACTATGCCGATCTAGGTCATTCGACATTTCAGACGCGTAGGTTCGAGCGTTGCTCTCAGGAAGCTTTGCTGTCGTTTCATTTAAACCCTGTCCAAATAATATTTTAGCTTGTAAAGCTTTCTTAACAAACATTCTTTCAATTTTTTCTCTAAATGTAGGATTTTGAATACTATCTAATTCTTTAATCATCTTCTTATCAGCTGCATGTCGAGAACTTAGATCATGATTTCGATAAGCTAAATCATGCCTGTAAGCTGCGGCATCTACTCTATTTATTGGTTCTTCACCTGGTTTCGGATTATTGTTCTCATCTAGTCTTATATCTAGTCGAGTTCCTGGACCAGTATATGAATGACCAGGAAGATGTTTTTCTTTCGCATATTTACTCCAAATAAATCCAGGAAAGTTTTCTAATGTTTTTTGTATGTCACCTCCAATATGCTGACAATTTGAGTTTTTATTTTTGTTCAATAGATAATTCAATAAATCTAAATTAGCAATTTTAATTTAATTAAATTTTCGGAATTTTTAGAATTCATTTTAAAAGATAAAATAAATGTTTTACCGGATCGAACCAAAGGTCCTGAGGTTATTACTTTATCATACTAGGACTTAGATATATTCCAGAACCATCTTTAGTTTCTTTAATTTCAATTAAATCATCAACATTATGGAGAATGTTTTTAAGAACTCGTTTTCCTTCATCAACTAATTTTAATTTACTAATAAAATTATCTACTACTCCTTCACCCCTAGCAACTTTATCTAACTCTCTATTATGTCGTTTTTGTTCTTCTAATGCTGCCTTCTCTGATTTATTTTTATTTACTGCTTGGACAATACCAGCTGTCCCACCTGCAACACTTCCTGCTGCTGCTATGCCACCTATTATTAGTGGAATTAATGGGAGAATCCCGCCATTCTTTTCTTCTTGTAATTGAATATTCTCTATCATTGGTTTACTTATGTAATACTTTTTTTTATTAATCGTAATAGTTTTAGGGGTATTTTTGTCAAAAATAATACGTGATTTTAATTCAACAGTTTTATTATTAATTTTACTTTTCGCTTCCGACATTTTTCATAAAAAAATTTTAAGTTATCAAAAATTTTAATCTATTCTAGTTATGAATAAATTTTAAATTAGGAATTTTTAATCTATTCTAGTTACAAAAAAATTTTATTACTAATTACTAAAAAAATTTAAGTTAACAAAAATTTTAATTAACTTGTCGGAGCGAAGATCCTCTGGCTTTAGCCTATCCTAGCCATCAGTCCATTAAGAATTTCAATAGAATATTTAACATCTCTAGCAATAAACCATAAGCCATCAATGAAGTTGTGGAATCTTTCTTTTCAATATTAATTGTTACATCACAACCAGTCTTGATAATATCTTCAGATTGTGCACTTAAATCGAAACAGAAAACAGGATATAAATGTCTCCAATCTCCAGGAGTTAATTGTAGTTCAACTCCAAATTCTATACCAAGATTTCGATAAGAATCATATCCTTCCATAAATTGATTACTGGTATCATCTAATCTTAATGGATCAATTGGACATCGGGTTTGATTTAATGAAACTTATAAACTTCGAATTGTATTAATATGAAAAAGATTGTTGTTCTTATCAAGACTTGGAGAATTATTTCTTTGAAATGTTAGTAATAAATATCTTTGACTATTCGAAGTTCTAGTAAAATGCCAGTTAAATCTTTGTTCGGAAAAAGTTACTGAACTAGCAGTACGCTTTAGAAAATTTACTGGAATTGGTTTGTTAGTATTTAATCTTTTTGCAATAGCTGTTTCAATATCTAAACTAGGAGTAATATGCTTAATCCACCATTCAAGTCTATCAATTTTTAAATATGCTTTTTTCCAGTCTTAGCAAAAAAGATTAATTCATTATTTGCTGTACGATGAATTATTAATTTAAATTTTAATTGATATGATATTTTATCATAATCTAAAATACCGAAAAATGGAGACAATGACCAATTTACTGTCTGTTTAGTTTTCTTGTTAAATTCACGTCTTTCTTTATATGCACTATTGTTTGTTTTATTTAAATGTTTTGCAATATTTTCTACATCTTTCGCAATTCCTGCTGCATCTGTTCCAGCGTGAGATAAATCATCAACAATTATACCATCATTAGTATCAGGAAACCAACCTTCGATTTCATACTTTTTATTATTTTCACCAATTGTTACAAATCTAAGCATTGTATCAATTACACCTGGAGAATCACTTATTGTTTCTATATTTTGAGTTGCAACATCTAAACGCATTTGTGTAAATAATCTTGGAAAAAATGTATTCTCTAATGCAATATTATCGGTATCTGGTAATGGTGTTGTAAAATTGGCATCACTATACAAAGAATATTCACAGTGTAAAAATGAATCAGGTAGATATATATAACTCTGCTGATTATCAATTTCAAAAATTAAATCACCTCCAGTATTTACTCTACTGGAAGATCCGGGATTCATAGCAATTCTTATATAGTCATTCTTTTTTGATTGCAACTGACGAACGGAGGATCGTCTAATCTAAATTTATTTTCGATAAGCGAAGACATTTTTATAAAAAATAATTTGACTTTTTGTTTTTCTCACACACAGAAAAAATTCTGCTAAAATAATTTTACTAAAATAATTTTACTAAAAAAATTTTGCTAAGAAAATTTTGCTAAAAAAAGTTTACTAAAAAAATTATACTAAAAAACATAATTTTAGAATTTTGCTAGACCAGCTCCGCTACAGCTTTGCTGGTTAAACCGAAGGTTACTGCTCGCGCCATTTCCTCTTATTTCTTCAATTGAACGTTTTATGGCTACGCCTGATTTCTTCTTATGTTTACTATCAGACGGAGCTCCGCTCCTCAAGGTTTCCCCAACAGGTATGTTAGCAATTTTATTTTTTGTTTCCTCTGAAAGCTTTTTTAAATTTTTTAGTTCTTCAGAATCATTCCTAAGTTTACGAATAGCTTCCAGTTGTTTTAATTCGTTTTGAGACTTGACAGCATTTGATATTGCACTAGCTGTACTACCTATAGCAGCTGCTCCTTTTGCAGCAGATGTAATCAAATCTTTATTATTTTTAATTAAGTTAACGATACTTCCAATACCAGAGAAGATGCCAGCTCCTTCCGTGTGAACTGTTTCTCTATTATCATAATGATAAACAGGATTCATACGTGGTTCATGAGCAATTCTTTGATTTGAAGCAAAATGTTTAAGATTGTGTTTATAAATTATAGGCATTTCTTAGGATTCAATTTGACTTTTGGGAAAAAATATTTACGTTAATATTTGCGCTAAGATTTACGTTTAGGATTGGTTAGTAACCTGGGGACCTTTGGTCCGATCGGCTAAAGCCTCGAGGAGCTTCGCTCCGATAGGTTAGAAACCCAAGACTTCGTCGATCAAGATTTACGTTTGTGAATGGACAACAACTTCGAGATAACTTTATTAATTGACTGTTGCACTTTATCTATTGCGTCAAGCAGCGTGTGATGTACTTTAATTTCTTTTCTATTAACTTGCATTTTCTGCTGATTAATCTTCAACGCCGTTTTAAGTGCATTTAACTTAATTTTAAGAACATCTAATTGTCTTTTAACAGCATCTAACTGCTCTTTATTTTCTTCAGAGTTTTCTTGTAAATTTTTCTTTAATTCATTTTCTAAATTGATTTTAAGAGTTTTCATTTTATCAACTTTTTGATTAAGTGAGTTTACTTCATTTATTATTCTATTCATCTTTTTCATTTGTTGAGTAATTTTAGAACTCAATTCATCAACACTTTTTTGGAATGTAGTTTGTAACTGCTTTAAATTTTTTTTAATTCTTTCAGGTAGTTTTTCTATTTCATCTTCTAATTGTTCTTTTAACATTTTTATCTGATGTTTATTTTTAATGACTGCAGATTTTAACTTTATAGAAAGTAATATTAAAATTTTTGATTGTTCTGAAATCTTTTTAAAAAGTTTTGCTATATCTGCTTCTAGCTCTCTATCCTTTTTATCAAGTTTTAATAATTTTTCGTTTAATGATTTGTCATTAAGTTTAAGCAACTTTAATTCATTCATCAGTGGAACCAAAACATCGTTTATATATTTTTCTTTTAAGTCATTGATTTGTGTATCAACATATTGTTCATTTGTTAACTCTGTATTTTGTTGCGGAAGAATAGAAAGATGCAATGGACCAGATAAAACGTCTCCAGTTTTCATGATATAATTTTCTATCTCTATTTCTAATTCACGATTATTCGGGATATATGCACCTCCACCAACATTTGGTAACATCATTTTTTAACAATAAAAAAATAAAATTTTTTCTAATAAAAATAAAAAAATGGATAAAGCAAATTTAAAAAAATTATATTCGTCCGCATCATCCTGTTCTTCTACAGAACTTGGAAATAAATGTTTTGATAATAATAATAATAATAATACTATTACAAATCCATGTATAGATGTTAATATTTTATTTCAATTACAAGCCGAAATATTTAGAGAACAAACAAAAGGTTTACCTTCTTTAGAAACTAACTATTGTTTATTTCCAGGTGACCCGTTTATAAAATTTATGGAGATTGTAAGCAAATATAATGATGTAGCTTATGTGGAATTAAATAAAGAAAATATGGTTATTATTGGTCATAATAATGTTTATGGTTTTATTAGAGCAGTATTACCAATTAGTAATACTGATTGGATAGAAACTAAAATTATTAATTATATCAATATTAAAGAATTAGTTAAAAAATTAAAATCTTTCTCAAAGGAAAAAATTAGATTATTTGTTGACGATCAAAACCAATATAACAGTCACATAGAGAGTAAAAAGCATAACGAAGAATTATTATGTCAAGTATATTATAGAGATACAATTTATAAACAAGAAACATTAGAAATGCCGCAAAGATATGATGATGATACATATATAGGATTGTATTCCAATTTAAATATTAATTTATTAAAATCTTACATAAATGGCTTAGCTCAACAAGAAAAAATTTATATGTGGACAACACCTTATACTATTAACAATGTCCATAATCATAATCATAATAAACGAACCGAAGGTTCTAGGGCTTTGCCCGATCTTAAAGAATCTTATGATAATAATGATGATAATAATATCGATGATGATAATATAGATGATGATTCTGAAACATCAGAAAATGGTGAAAATGGTAAGAAAGATTATAAAAATATTAGTAATTATAAAAATTTAAGTGAAGAAAAATTTATATCTCATACTGATGTACATGATATTAATACTACATATAATCAAAATTTATCTAAATTTCATTTTCTTACAATTGAAAATAATAATGATGGTATAGTTGAAGATACTGTTCGACAACTATGTGTCGGGTCTACAAAATTTAAATTAGGATTTACATCTAATCAATTTAAAATTTTATCATCTTTAATAAAAACTAAAAGTGATTCAGATTATGGTGGTGTTATTAAATTTTCCAAAAGAGAACAAAGACCAATATTTTTCTCTATTATATTATTATCAGATAAAAGATGTAATTTAGAGTTAGATATTACAATAAGAGAATGGTATCCAATCCCAAAAAGTGTAATTTATGATGTTGAAGAAACAATTTATGATGATGATGAAGAATCAATTGATGATGATGATGAAGAATCAATAGTTAGTGAAAATAAATTTAAATTATCTTTTGATAAAACGTTATATGATAAAACTTAATATGATTAAACTGAATATGATAAAGAAAATTAAAATAACTAAAGAACGTGAAATATATAATAATATATATAATAACTCTTAAGACCTTGTTATTAGAATGTTTATATCTAAAATTAAAACACAATTTTTTCCTTAAAAAATAAAAAAATGGAAAATACCAAGTTTTATTGTAACGTATGTAAAAAAAAGTTGCAAACAAAAAGAAGTTATCAATCTCATTTAAATAGTAAATTGCATTTACAAAATGTAGAACGAGTTGATGAAGGAAATATATTAAAATTAAATAGTTATAAAAACTATCTAGGAACATTACCTACTGATATAAAAGTTAAAAAAATGTTTGATGATTATTCACATTCGGAATATAAAAACGTTTTTAAAAGTGAAGATGAACATGTACCAGATGGGAGATATTTATTAAGCGATACAGATGAATTTAACGAAATAGATGAATTTGATGAAACTAAAAAATCCGATGAAGCGGTAAGAGATATAAAATATTTATTTAATGAATCGGTTGAACATAATGAAACCGATGAAACTTTTTATAATGTATTAAAAAACTTTTTCAAAATATTTAAGAAATCTTTCAAATGTTATATGAATCTAGAAGTACTTTATACAAAAAATGGACCTGATGGAATTCCTGAAGAAATAATACAAGGACATTTTACAAATTCACAAGAAATTCATAATGTAAATGATATACAACCCATATTTGAACAAATGATACTTAAATTAGAAAATTGTATAATTGAAGCCCAGTTACGTGAATCTGGTTGGAGATTTGTTAAAATACTATCTAAGAAAATAGTAATTGATAAATATAAAAATAATACTGGTGGTAGTTATGTTCCTTTACCTTTCAGTTCACCACAAATAATCAACATAAAAAATGAAGATGATTATTGTTTTCTGTGGAGTATTATAGCACATTTACATCCTGCAGAATATCACAAAGAGAGACTAAGTCATTATAATAAAGAAGAATACATAAAGGAATTTGATCTCTCTGATGGCTTACATGAATTTCCATATGATTATAATAGGTTAATAAAGTTTCATAAAAAGAATAAAAATTTAATTGGAGTAAATGTTTTTGAATTAAATGTGAATTATGTTTCTATTGGTAAAATTACTCCACTTTACTCAGATTCAAAAAAATTTTATTTGAATAATAAAAATTTATGTCAATCAGAAATAGTATATGATAATAGAGGAAATTACATGCATCATAATATTTTTTACCAAGGAAATATAATATGTACTGAAAAATTTCAAATTGTTAAAACATTATCACCAATAATGATTAATCATAATAATTATAAAGGACGTAATTATAATTATGATTATGATTGCGATTATCTATCTTTATCTTTAGAATATCAACAAAAATTACAAAATTTAAATGAAAGTTTACAAAAATGTAAAACAGATTATCAACAACAAACAAAAATATTAGTACAAGAATATGGCCATAAATATCAAAATAAGATAGAAACGATTCAAGAATTAAATAAAGACAATAAAGACAATAAAGAATTAAATAATGAAGAAAATAAAGAATTAAATGAATGTTTAAAAAAATGTCAACAACAATATAAAGAACAATATAATAATGAATATGAACAACAGCTGAAAATATTCAATCAAAATTATCAACAGTCTGAAAAAGATTTACAAAGACAAATTGATGAAACACATGAAATATATAAAGATAAATTTGAAAAATTAAAACAAACAAAACAACCAGCACAAGCGAATATTTTATATTATCAGGGTCATTTTATATTGTGTAAAGATGTTTCTATATTTACAAAAACTTCAGATAATACAAATTTTCCTTGTCTTCAATGTATGACAAGTTTTAGAACTAAAGAAGAAATGAATAGACATTTGGAGAATTGTCAACAAAATGAAGCAGTTGAAAATACTTTTCCTAAAGATGATTATTTAGAATACAATAAATGGTATTTCAAAAATAAAGTACCCTTTACTATTTATTGTGATTTTGAAGCATATAATGTTAATATGACACTAAATCGAACGGAAAGTTCCAGGGCTTCAACCGATTCTGAAAATGATAATTCTGAAAAAAGTGCAGCTGAACAAAGTAAAGAAAAATATTTATTTGAACAAAAACCATTATGTTGGGGAATGTACATTCATTCAAATTATCCTGAATTATTTAAATCAGAATACTATCAATACTATGGTGAAGATAGTTCAGAAATGTTTACAAAGAAAGTAGAAGAATTACAAAATTATTTTTCACAATTGCTTGAAACAAATATACCATTGATGCCATTAACGGATGAAGAAAAAATTAATTTTGTTAATGAAACAAATTGTTATTACTGTGGAAAAGAATTTACAAAAGATTATAAAAATGGCAGAGGTAGATATCTTGATAAGGTAAAAGAGTATGATCATCTAAATGGGTTATATAGAGGTGCAGCACATAATTCTTGTAATCTTAGTGCTAATAAATTTAAATATAACTTTGTTCCTTTATATTTCTACAATAGTTCTAAATATGATTTCCATCTAGTAATGAAAGATTTATTTTCATCTGAAAAATTACAACAACAACAAGTAAATGTACTATGTAAAACAGAAGAAGAATATTTTTCAATGCAATTAGGTTGTATTAGAATTTTAGATGCATTTAGATTTTTTACTCCTTATTCATTAGATGTTATTGGAAAAACTTTGAAACATGAACAATGTAAAATATTAAATAAATATAATTTAAAACCTTTAAAAGGCATATTTCCGTATGAGTATATAGCCTGTGGTTCACAGTGGAAGACTGGTTTATCTGGAGATTTTAATTCTGTGAATAAAATTATGGAAGAAAAACAACTTCCTCCAATAAATAAATTTACATCAACATTAAAACAATCACAATTATCTGAAGAAGACTATGCAGAAGCTGAAAAAAATTGGAGAGAGTTAAATTGTAAAACAATGTATGATTATACAATGAAATATCTTCAGATAGATGTATTAATCCTTGCTGATCTTTTTGAAAACTTTCGTGATATGTGTTTAGAATATTACGGAATAGATCCATGTTATTGTTATTCTACACCAGGTTTAACATGGTTAGCAGGATTAAAACATACTTGTGTTCAAGCCGATGGCTCTAGGACAAAGTCCGTTAAACTTAAACATTATAAAGAAAATACATATGATAAATTATTATTTTTTGAATCTGGGATTAGAGGTGGTGTTTCATCAGTTTTAGGTAATAGATATGTTAAATGTTATAATAAGAAAGTAAATCCTGATGATTATGGAATAATGAAACCTTTATCTCCAGAAGAAAAAGAAAAAATATTAGAAATTTTTCGAACGAAACGAGAAGGAGTAGAACGTGAAAATGCAATTGATGAATTCATGAGAGAAAACTATTTGTTATATTATGATTTTAATAGCTTATATTCTTCTTGCATGATACAAGAATTACCAACAGGTGAAATGTCATGGTGTAATATTCTAGATTATCAAAAAACATATGATGGAAATTATAATCATGGTTATATATATGAAGTTGATTTAATATATCCTGATGAAATAAAAGATGAAACAAAATATTTTCCTTTCTGTCCCGAAAACAAAATTCCTAATATAGAAGATTTTTCAGATTATCAAAAATCTTTAATTCCTAAAAAATACAGACCAACAAAAAAACTTATGTTAACACAAAGCAATAAAGGAAAGTATGTTGTTGAAGGAAGAATGCTAGATTGGTATTTAGATCATGGAATGATTCTCACCAAAATACATCGAAAACTATTTTATCAAAAATCTAGGTGGTTAAAAAATTATATAGAGTTCAATATTGAAAAACGTAAAATAACTAAAAGAAACAAAGATGATTTTGGAAACGTGTTCTTCAAATTAATGAATAATGCATTTTATGGTAAGACTTTAGAAAATGTGCGTAATAGACAAAATATTGAAATAGTTTATGATAAAGATAGATATCGAAATTTAACAAGGAAACCTACATATAAAAGAACTACTAGATTTAGTGATGAAC
The DNA here is from genome assembly GCA_907163375.1 of Prostheceraeus crozeri. NCBI lineage: Eukaryota > Metazoa > Platyhelminthes > Polycladida > Euryleptidae > Prostheceraeus > Prostheceraeus crozeri. The sequence continues at coordinate 25,434 of CAJQUW010006789.1, read as the reverse complement.
TATGTGCTGTACATTTACGTCGAATCATCGTAAAACATGATAAGTTTAATTTTATAGGATTCACTATATTAGAATTAGCTACACTATTTATGTATAGATTTATATATGATTATTTAGCACCTGCTTATGGCAAAAACTATAAATTACACTTTACAGATACCGATTCTGTTTTCTTAGAATTAACAATACCGTATAATTCTACACTTGATGAAGAAATAGATAAAATAAAAGATATCATTCATCCTTCTGATTTATGTAAAGTAAAAGATGAATTAGAAGGAAATGAAGATTTCATAACAGAAGCTATATTTTTAAAATCTAAATGTTATTGTTATAACACAACTAATAATATTAAAACACATAAAACATTAAAAGGAATTTCAAAGGCATCAGTGGCTAATCAAATAACATTTCAAGATTATAAAAATGTATTATTTAATAATGAAATAAAAACAGCATGTAATTATAGACTTAATTCAAAAAAACATAAAATGTATTTAAAAGAAGAACATAAATTAGCATTAGATCCATTTGATGATAAAAGAAGAATTTTACCTGATGGAATAACTACTTCACCTTCTTAATTTTCTAATTTCTAAGATAGTCAAATTTGATATATACATAAAATAAAAATAAAAAATATTATAACACTATATTTGTATATTTTTTATCACTCAGTAAACAAATGTTCTATAACTCTATCATGAATTTTTTTATCAATATTAATTGTGATAAATCCATAATCTTTTGACCAAGCATTGTTACACGATTGTTTAAATTCATCTTTATTTCTTACACATAAATCTCTTAACAAATCACTTAAGTTTCTTGCATTTATTTCAAATAGTATAAATATATTTGCATTCTTTCTAATAACACTTCCGTCTAATGAATACATACTTTGTGTTAAATAAAAAACACTACAGTTATTATGTCTACCTCTTGTGAAATAATTTCTCTGAACTGACTGATTTCTATCATTAACACAATCATCAAAAATTACACAATGTTTCATTGTTTTATCTAGTTTACTAGGATCTTGCATATTACCACTATCATCTATTAATTGTATCTTTATATGCTTATTTTTATTGGATTCTACTAACTGACTTTTTTTTGCTGCTTCTTCACACCACGAACTTATTTCTTCTTCATCTTCAGATTTTTCATATTCTTTGAATAATGAAGCAATTGCTGTTTTTTTTAAGATTATTTTCAAATCCATATTTTAAAAATTGATAGACGGGTTGTTCTGCTGTTGTTGTATAAATTATAAGATTGTTATAATCCAAAAAATTTGGAGTCGTTAAAATTTTAAATAATAGATATGTTTTTCCACAACCTGATCTTCCGCAAATAACTGACAAAACTTTATTAGATAAATTTGGATGATGATTAAATTTAAGTTTCTTTTTATTTAATGGTGGTACTTCACTCATTTTTTAATAAAAAAATTTATTTTTATTTTATTTTTATTTTTAAAGAAGAAGAAGAAAATTAAACTTCTCTAGCTTCGCGTGGGAGTTTATACCTCCCGAACCAAAAGATCTATCATAATCTCTTCACCTCCAAAATTTATTTCTTGTCCTTTCTCATCAGTGATTCTCATGTTAATGTTGTTAATAGTTTTTCTTGTAATAGGGAAATATATTAATGTTTGTGGAATTACATTTAATCTATAACCAATGGGTACAGTAAAAGCTGGAAAACTGAATATTAAATTTGACAATTTACCATTTATATATCCTCCTTCAATAATGTCACAATGTACAACAATTGAATTTATTTCAGTTATTTTTGGAATCTTCTCACCTAAATGATAACCTTGACTATAGGTTTGTTTATTAAATCCTAATAGCTTTGACAATGATCTATCATGATTAAAATCAACTTGATGATTTTCGTCTAAAGTAAGAGAAAATTTATTGACTGCCGGTTCAACTGCAAAATGTAATTGTTTCTTATCTTTAAATGGTATACCTAAATGTCTCTTAATTTCATTTGATATTGATTCAACTTCGTAAGAACCAGGAAGAAAAGTTAATATTTTCCATGTTTTGCCTTTATCAGTAGAATATCTAAATTGATCATTCACATCTTTTATAACATTTTGAATAGTGTTAAATGTAGAGAAACTAGTCAATGCAATTTGATAATTTTTATTTTGTTCCAAATGTAGAATGGGTTCTAAATTACAAGTGTGTGATGAAGTAGTTGTTATAATTTTTAACGTCGTACTAAATTTTGATGAACCCAAAGTCTCTGTCAAATTTTCTAAATGATTATTAATTTTGTCTAAATCTGCTGAACACATTTTTTAGTTAAAATTTTGAATAAATATTATAGATAAAAATCGTAGATAAAAATCGTAGATAAAAATCATAGATAAAAATCATAGATAAAAATCATGAATAAAAATCATAGATAAAAATTAGAAACAACATATTTCAGCTACACTTTTATAATCCTCTTCATTTAGAATCTTCTTTTCTAACAGTCTTCTCAATATAGCATGAATTTCATTGAAACTAGAATTATGTCCTTCTTTTATTGCCGATATTAAAATATTTAATCTATTTAGTAATTCTTGTGGTTCATCTGGTAAAAATACAGTTTTTTCTGTTTTCTGTTTTTCAGATAAACCTTTTCCTACTTTAACTCCCGTTGATAATAAATTTTCTAATTGTTTATAACGTCTAAGAGATTTTACTGCACCAACTCTATCTAACATAGCTTTATATTTTATGAGATCTTCTACAGCATAATTATTTAAATCTGCTCCTCTTAAAAGATCAACAAAATTTCTATCTAAATTAAAAGGATATTTATCTGGTGAAAAAATTAAACCTCGAAAAGGTTGTGGAAATATTTCTTTTTGTCCGAGATAAAATCAAGGTATTGTTTTTCCATCTATAAATGAAATAGAATGTTCAAATTGCATAGATTTTGGTAATTTCTTATTAATGTTTGATTCTAGTAATCCATAGTCATCTAATATAGTTTTGTGTTCTGGATCTGTTATATCAATTTGTTTATAATTATTTGTACTTTCTTTTTCAAGAGTTTTAAATGGTTTCATAGTTTTTTCAAAATCAGTTTTTACTTGTTCGGTTTGCTGCATTTTTTCAAACATATCAGATTGAATACCAGCTTTTATCATTCTATGTTGAAGATGATTTTCTTTCATAATATTTCTTTGTTTTATTAACTCTTCTAATTGTTTAATTCTTTTTTGATTATCAGCTCTAATTTTATCCATTTTTAAAATATAATATTTGAATTTTGTGGTAACATTGGAATACAACAAAAACATTTTACTGAACAAATTATTTTTTTATTGCTTTGTTGTCTGACATCTTTTCGTTTAAAGTTTTCTCGTTTTAAGTTTTGTTTAATAAAGTTTTGTTTAATAAAGTTTTGCTTAAATTTTCGCTTAAAGTTTTTAGCTCTTCTAAAAAAATTTTATCATTTTCTTCATTAGAAATTTTACCATCACTAAAAGTTTTACCATCACTCGAAATTTTGCCATCCTGTTTATTCTTATCATCAACTTTTTCTGACTGTAATTGAAATGATATTTGATTTACTTCATTAGCTATTTGATCAAATTTTTCAATCTCATCTAACGTAATAACATTATCATCACATACTCTTTGAAAGTAGTAATGCAATTTGTCATAGACTTCTTTAATATGTAAATGCTTAGTTTTTAATGATTTTCGTTTCTTAGTTATTAAAGATTTATCTAACATTGTAACAAGTGAAGTTGCAAAAACACCCGTACCTGTTAAAGCTGTAGCAACTACTGGAATTACTAAAACACCAGAAGATATAACAATAGTGAGAGCGCCTAAACTTATTGTTAAGAATATGCCAATTCCTTGTGTTACATTCTTAACTTTAGTCCATCTCTTTCTTAATTTTTTATAATGCTCTAATCTTAATAATAATTGAGATTCCTTATCTTTCATATAACGTACTCTATCTTTGTGTTTTTCTTTATTCATTTTTTCAATGTCCATTAAAGTAGAACTACGTTCATATGATAACGAAGGATATATTCTTGCGGTTTCATCCACTTTTGTTTCTTCCACTTTTGTTTCTTCCATTTTTAAAGAAATATTTTTAGTCACATGATATATTTTAAAAACCTGAAAGATGGATAAAATTCATGAATTTGAGATTCTTAACTTTTATGATTTTTTCGGTGTCCTGGAACGGTCATGATTTAAGCGAGAAAATTGTAATTCTCAAATTTTGAGATTCTTAACTTTTCTGATTTTCGGTGTCCTGGAACGGTCATGATTTTAAGGGTGAAAATTGTAATTCTCAAATTTGAGATTTTGAAAAATTTGAAAATTGGGTATTTTAAAAACGCCCAAATTTATGAATTTAGGTCTTCATAACCTGAAAAAGGGTTCAAATTCATGAATTTATGTCGTTTTTAAAAATGCCATTTTTTGAAAAAATGGTACTTTTTGAATGGACTAAATTCATGTATTTAGGTCTTAATAACCTGAAAAAGGGTTCAAATTCATGAATTTATGTCGTTTTTAAAGATACTATTTTTTGAATTTTATGGTGTCCTGGAACGGTCTTTTGCCCATTACTTCTATGGGTGATGAGACGTGCGCATTTACTGATTCCAAATCGCATGCTGATGTCATCGCTGAAGATCTTGACAGCATTGATTAAGGCGTTTATGTCACTTTCTGTCCTTCCGTACAACTTTACATCACCCATGTAAAGGAGGTGGTTCACTCGTTGTCCTGATGTTAATTTGTGGGCTTGCTGCATCTGTCCTAGGACATCGCTGAGTGGGTTCATCGCCAGACAGAAGAGCAGCGGGGACGGTGAATCCCCTCGGAAGATGCCTCTTTTGATCTGCACCATTCCTATGTCTTCATTGGCATGTGTTAGCTTCGTCTTCCAGATTGTCATTGATACAGCAACAACTTCTTGTATGGCCTTGTCGATCTTGTACATATCTAGACATTTGGTCATCCAGGAGTGTGGGATGGAGTCAAATGCCTTGCGATAGTCGATCCAAGCCATTGCCAGGTTCTTCTTTCGCCTTTTGCTTTCACTTGTAATTGTTCGGTCTATGGCCAGTTGTTCTTTGGTTCCCCTGCCTTTCGGTCGGCATCCTTTCTGTTCGTGGTGCATTATATTGTTTGCTTCGACATGTCTGTTGATCTTGCTTGCAACGATCCCACTGAACAACTTCCACATGGTTGGGAGGCAGGTAATCGGTCTGAAGTTGTCGGGGCGTGGTGGTTTGCTTTCATCTTTGTGTATAAGTACGGTTCTTCCGGTGACCATCCATTCTGGTATTGAGGTAGGGTTCTCTAAGAGCTCGTTGTAGCACGTGGTTAGTCTTGAGTGCAAGCTCTTTAGCTTCTTAATCCAGAAAGCTTGAACCTTGTCCGGACCTGGTGCTTTCCAATTTGCCATGCTGGTTAGTTTGTACTGCATGTCAGTATCGGATATCGACACACTAGCTTGGTGTTGTATGCTATCACACTTGTCTTCTACCTCGTCCAACCATTCAGCATTCTCATTGTGGCACGCTTCTGACTCCCATATGTTTTTCCAGTATTCCATTACTTCATTCTTGTCTTTTAGACTCTCTTCATGCGCTTCTTGACCTCTCAACTTTCGATACACCTTCTTAGGATTGTGTAGGAATAGCTTGTTGATTCTGAACTGTTCGTTTCTATCTTCATACCTCTTCAATCGATGACTTATTGCTGTTAGACGCTGTTTCGCATCTTCATACACTTCATTGGTGCTTCTTGTGTCCATATGATATTTGCGCAGCATGTAGTGGGGTAATCTTCCATTGCATTCCATATACGACTTTAATTGACTGATTTCTCTCCTCAGTGTTTCAATTTGCTTCTGTAGTCGTCGTTTCCATGGTGGTATGCGTTTACCTTGGACCTGGTTGCTTGAGTATACCAGCTCTTCCGTCACCTTCGCAGCTGAATATATCAGTGTGTTAAGTTCGGTTATGCTGTTGGTCGGAATGCTTCTTCTCACGAATTCGATTTGTTCAAGCAACTTCCTTGTCTCCTTATTGACAGGTATCTTCCTTATATTCACTCGGTTTTCGAGAGTTGCATATTTTTCAATGTATTCGGTAATTCGGAGCTTTGATTGTAGTTCTTCAACAGATAGTGGTCTTTCTGATATTTCAACGTTCACGTCTTGTGTTGCTGTGTCTTCTTCCTCTTCTTCGTCGTGACTGGAAGGCATGCTATTATTGTTTTCTTCAATTTCTTCATTATCATCGACTCCTGGCTGTGATATTCGGTTTGCAATTTCTTGTATGTCATGACAGGTCATCAAGTTATTCTTCACAATTGATCGCTTTTGATTTAGGAGTCCTTGTTCTGTCACGGTTGTGTCTGGATGCATCTGTTTCCATAGATCGTGCATGTGCTTGCGATATCCTCTTTCGTCCGGACGACTTTTGAAGTAGCTCTCAATTACTTGGGCGTTGCTGGCATGTGACCATTTTCTTCTCCGACGTTTGCAATGTTCGTTCTCTCCAGTAGCCCTACCGCTTGAACGTCCTGGATTCCCAACATTCAACGCAGGCCTTGGTAACCCGGGCGACGCCTGTTCCGGTATGACAATTGATTGATTCTCCATTCATTGGGTATTGGGCGGGCATAGCGAGATTAAGGAGTTCACCACTTCGAACCCCCGGCATGGCACTTATGGGTTACTTAGATGTTAGTAGTCCCTACTTTGGTCCCTATATATCATTATTAATGCAGCCTTCACGTTACCACTTTATTAGACCTCCAAGTAGCTGGATTACAGGCGCTTGCCAAAGCACCCGGTCGGGCTGAGACATAGTATAATGGTTATATTATATATTGGAATTAATAGGTGTTTATATAGTTAATAGGTGACTGGATCCATCATCAAGGGCATCCAGGTAGCTGGATTACAGGTGCTAGCCACAATTAATAAGTGACTGGGAGCGGGTTCGAACCCAGGCACGTCTGGACCATAGCCAGAGACAGTAACCACTGTGCCACCCGCTCGCTTATTATTATTATTATTATTATTATTATTATGTGAAATGTGTAGAGTTAAAGGTAAAATATGAAGCAGAATGACTATGTTAATGCAACTCTTCTTATAACCATCGCCAATAGGCAAATTCTCAACACATACTTCTTCCCAGAAGTTCGACGACTTACAACCCATCTCTTAATTTGTAGCTCACCTATGCGTCATGCATTCTTCAACTACATCTTGGTCTGCATTCAGGTGATTGTCAGTTATCGCCAACATCGCTCACACTTTGTGAAAAAGATATCTGAAATTTAACTTTTTTGGCACATACTTTAACAAAGTGTTGTGGAATGATTCGAGAGAAGATGTATGGACAGGGACATATAATGCGAATTATAAGTGTGCGGTATTGAAAGAATATTCTTGACTGACACGATGCGGAATGAGCTGAAAAAATTAATTAATTTCCAGTACAATGACGGTAAAATACCACACAGTAAATGAATCACAGATTAAAGTCAGTTGGTGCTTCAATGGCTCAGGGCTTCAATGGCTCAGTCCCAGCAAATGAAACATCCGACGAAAAAGAGACATCGAGGTATGATCGGCTAGCGTTCAATTTCTCTACAACTTTGCTTTGTTGTTTTTTAAATTTCGCAAACAATGATTGTTTTCCCAAATTCAAGGTAGGAACAACTGTCTTTTCAAGTAGAAAGAATGTTGTTTCCTGTTATACAAATGAGGTAATGGAGTACATCGTAGATTTTTCACTTTGTTTTTTTTTTCAGTAAAATGAATACTGCATGCCCGAAGTGTATTGACGGAGTAATACAACTTTATCACTACTTAATTTTCGCATTTTCTTATCTAATGCAAATTTATACATGCATGCATTATTGATACTATCATCACTCTTTTTATTGCAATAAAGGGTGGAACAGTGTGTCTTGGTAGTCGAATGTCGACGGACACTGAGTAACTGAATTTTACTTCAGCGCGCAGTCTTAGGCACATTTCAACGCCTGGCTGTAACCTCCTTCTCTGCAGCAACGAGCAGCGTACGATTGATCTGTCCGTAGTGACGTCGTCATCAGTTCTGTTTTCACATGCTGAACACAAACGACGCTACTTGGTATGACGACAGGTGTCCCGTTTAACTCTGGAGGAGACAGTTGAGATTAAGACAAAGTCAAAAAATCGACTGAAATACACCTTTAAGTCTTCAATGTGATAACGCCAGCTCGTGGGTTCCATAATACAACTTTCCGTGTGCATTGCGCGCGCTTAGCCAATCATGTAAGCCACAGGGAGACGACAATCTCCTCATATTAGTACCATCGCATAGAATGGCTGAGATAGAATCGCGCCACCTCAAGAGTAACAACAACAGACGAATCCATCTCTGTGGTTGCAATAATTAGTTTCGTGACATACATATAGAATAGAATAGATATATATTTTTCAAAATGGAAATCAAAAGTAATATATACAGGGAATTTATACAAGTTTGGTCGTAAGATCGTTCAGTCCGTTGAAAATGGAAGTTGACAACACAACAAAACAATTCTGTCTTTTTGCTGTTCTACAGTAAGGAATCAGCACTCGGTTGTTTCTCTTGTGGCAAACAATATCATTCAAGGGATGCTTCACATCTTGACATTTTTCAAACAAACTTTTATAGGCATTCAAGCGCATACTATGGAAATCAGAGATATCATTCGAGCATCTACAATTATTGCGACAAATAACTTTACGTGCACGTTTGTACAATTTCTCTATTATGGCACTTGTTTCAAAACTCAGCACACCGAACAAAGTAGTACAATATAACATGATGCTTCTGATAGTGCTGTTAAAAACAAGCCACAAGTCGTCATGAGTAAAAATGTCTCTCAGAACTTTAAGAACGTAAAGACGTCGTGTACAGAGTGCGGCTAAATGATCAAAATGAGAATTCCACTTCAAATTACATGACCAAAAGACACCTAGAATCTTCACTTCGTTCACAATCATGAAGGGAAAAGGAAAATATACTGGAGAGGTATCTGCAAAAGCTTTGTTTACATTTACAGCAGCTCAGGCACACGGACGGCGATAACGTGCTGTGATATCCTGATATAATGTGATACACTTGAATTTTTAGGTGTTTTGCCTATCAACTCTCTCTCCACGCAGAATTCGTGAAACTTGAATGATTGATCTTATAGCATAGAAGTGGATTTGTACATCTCTCGGCTGTGTATGCATGCATTAATTATCTTTGGAAATATCAGATAACGGATTTACAAAGTATCCTACATGTAGCCATGCCTGTAGTCTATATCACTCTACCAAGATGTTTGAGTACGGTACTATATTGAGATTCATTATTAAATATTGCTGACAATCAAATTGATAATAATATTGACTTATGCGTCTATCGATCATATCTAATTTCAGAACCTGCTAGGTGATAATCATTCGTATCCATGGAACCATCTAGAAAGAAATTGAAATCTGCGAATCAAGTGCAAATAACGTCTTTCTTCAGGTAATTGAATGATCTCGTAATAAAATGAGGTTTATTAAAAGACAATAATATTCTTATGACAACACTTTACTTGCTGACCCAGTTAGTCTATAGGATACATCGTCAGCATTTTATAATGAAATCAATTCATAGCCGTATTTTAAAATAGACAGGGCCTACATGTATACATGCAGACCTCAGACTTTTATCCGTTAACAGTATTTGCACACTAGATGTATTTCCCTTTCTGCCTATCTCATGAGTCGGGGTAAATATCATTCAAATATTGCTTACTTTTTTCAGACCTAAGACAGTCACTGAAGAAACGTGTAATAATGTAACATCTGAAATAGTGACCAGTCGAGAATTGAGCATGAGTGATTCCGCATCTGTCAGTGGATGTGCTGAGAATTCGCGTTCTCCTCAAGCATCAACAGCATGAGCATAGTTCGTCCATCTGTTCCTGTTCCACTATGGGACATCAGAATTGTTGCCTCAGGACAGACTTCAGTCAGTACCAGTACAGATACCGCAAAATATCACTATTTGATGTACGCCTACGAAGGAAGTGATTTTGCGACATTATGTTAACAAAAAAGGTAAGCAAAGGTTCTTTTTGAATCTACATGGTGTCATTTGCCATCGCTGACAAGATCTTTCATCACATTCATTCAATCATTTATGATCACTTGAGCGTGGCTTTCAGTAAAAATAAGAGCCAATCAAATGCGTTGAACAGACAGCGTGCTACAAATTCACCAGAGGTGCGGTCTCTTGACTGACCTTTTGAATTTCAGTTGCGGATTTTCTTGGTTTTAATAGAGCAGTGGTGAACACACAAATTGGGATAGCGGGCCACAAGGACTGGCCCGCCAAAAGGCTCGCGGGCCACTAATTTTAAAAGGCAATAGTATTATTTTATTCCGCACTTTAAAATATACATAAGGACTGCTATACCGCAACTGCATACTGTACATGGTGGACGCATTACATAACAAAATTTTACATGTAAAATGTATACACCAGTATCATACTTAACTAATTTTTTTTAAATTAAGGAATCATAATTTACTTTCCACAATTCATATGAATAATTAAGAGCGAATAGGCCTATAGCAAATCATGGAGGCTTTTCTTTTGTGTAATCAAACGGTGATTTGAACGACATTACCTTATTTCATCGAAAACAACGGTCTGTAAGAGCAGTGCAACTATCGGCCTGAAAGCTGGCCAAGATACAATTTGCCATAATTAAGATAAAATGTTGCTACCATTACTGATCATGCTACATGTAGGCCTACATACGTGCACATATGTCATCCAAACATAAACGACTTTCAAAAACCGTGCATGGGCTCCTCAGGTGATGGTCGGATGCTAATGCCAATCGAGTACACGAACTATATGTCAGTATAGCAGTATACAAATGAAATTCAGCAAGAATATTTGAAAAAATAATGGCCTGTCAAAATCTTGCGGTTGGATTCCTCCATTCGTAGTCAAGATCTAATTAAAATAGCCTCTTTCTATATTCATTGAGGCGTGGTTTATAACGTAGAGAAACATGCACAGCAGGGTATCGAATGCTATGTGGCTTAGCATAAACTCGCGCAGGTGATGACCATTTTGCGCTTATACGAGAAAGCATTCATTACAAAAAGGGTGTGGTTGTATAACTGGAAAGTGAATTTTTGTTTTTTTGTGCCATCATATTGTTCATTTAGTGTTAATCTACGTTTTTCAAATTCTAAGGAGGATCCCTCACCATTAGATGCACCTCTCAAAGGTCGAAGTCGGAGTGAGTCATTCTCACATCATCGATTCAAATAATGTCCGCGGGCCACTTTAGATATGAGAAGCGGTCGCGGGCCACCCAATATGTCCCGGCGGGCACCAAGTAGCCCACGGGCCATGAGTTGCCCACCACTGTAATGGACACTCACTGGACATGTATGCTGAAGACAGTTTCACTAGAAATAAATTTTATTTGAAGCATCATCAACATTTTCTTAGAAATGGTCACAAAATTTCGGTAGATTATCGAAATCATTTTTGCTCAATTTTTCAACTTAACTGATGCCATGGTTTCTGCCAAGGCACGCTCGTGACATGACTTATTCATTGGTTAAGCGACGCGTCGATTTTCAGTTTTACTGATTCATTCATTCGCCAGCTTTCAATTTTTTTAATTAATTTAAAGTGATGTCCGTTCCTTTGATTTTTCAAAGAAATTTTTACAGTCTGGATAAAAGTATTCATATAGAACACTGAAGCGCAACTGAAGTGCCACATTAAATTTCAACCAGATGATAAAAGTAGTCCGGATTCATGTGACTACATAACTAATGGATTATAAAACATAAATGCAGTGATTACTTCTTTGATTATAGGGAAACATATTCGACGGTTACTTCTGGCCCATCCTATGTTACTACACGCATGCGACATATACAAAAGCAGTATATTTTGACGCTACCTTTCAAGACATTGTGACGCTCATATTCATTTCGAAATTTGATAATTAAAGATATTTACCTAAACAAATTGAAATTAATGACTCACTTGAAATTCTCTCTGTGTCCATTCGCCTCCAACTTGTAATGATGTTTTCTCAGTCCCAAATGTAAAAGATTTGCTCCATTTACTACTGGAACGTGCTCTATTCCCTCTTAACGATGGTCCTGCTGAATTGATATTTCGAGCCCAAATAGATGGCTTCATCGGTCCAATTGTTTTACTCAGATCAGGCATCGGACACTGAAAGTCAATAACACATGTCAATCAATCAAATTTCGTCAGATTCCAAGTGAATATGAAGTTATGTATAACAGTGTATAAGAGTAATAGAATTGCAAAGTGGCTCTGTTGTATTGTGCTTTAGCTTATATCAATCAGCAGTGGTCTTCCATTTTCATTGGACCACCACAGTCTGCACACATACTACACAGGCATTTAACCGATTTGAATTAGCGGACGAGACAGTGATCAGTTGTAGAGAAGGCTCTCCTCCGTGACAAGTCACTATGCTTTGAAAGATTAGGAGGTACCCACCAAGATAAGCAAAATTGGCTAGATAGTGAGGGGCACGGATTAAGGAATTCGAGTGGTCAACCAGGCGTAGGACTTATGATGTTGACAGGTCAGTGACAATGCCAAATGCGCTTTCAATAACGCAATCCAGTTTTATTACGATCAGGAAGTGGGCCTAATATCGTTGCATCCTTATTAGATTTAGGCCCTTTCCTACAGTTTTTTTGGTCATTTCTGGTGTACATTACAGACGGCCTGTTAAGATAAATCCTATTTCATGTACTGCACTCATCGCATTTCTCTAATTGCTGTTCATGACCACAGGCGAATATATCCACTCGTACTCTGAAGTGCGTTGATCTAAAAGCAATTTAAGCATACCCGTGTCGCGCAATTCAAATGTCTGAGAACGAACTTCAAGGACGGATAGAACAGCAGATGTCCTACAAAATAAAATACATGAAATATGATGCCCATTCATACAATGCCCTTCACACCGCCAGTTGATCAGTCAAAGTCTATGATACGTGTATGCGTGGTCATGACGTATAGTCAGACAGTAAACGACAAGAAATTTGTGTGAAGTGTAAAGAATGCAAGCGTCCATCAAGAGACCCCCATATTTTGGAGGAAGATAGATTCAATCGCAAGCTAACACAGCGTAAGAAAAGAAAATTGATTTTTGACTCAGTTTTCAAAATCATCAAAGCAAGCGGTTCCCAACCCGCTCGTCTGTACGCAGTCTTTGGCCTGGATTGCCTTCCGCTCTGTTAGGGTAGTCCTACAGAGTGAAGCGTTGCCTAATGTTCTCAGAATTCAACTCTTCTCATCAGTGATCGAGTCGGTGCTCCTTTACAATGCGGAAACCTGGACTCTAACAAGGACTCTCGAGAGGCGACTGGACTCCGCCCATTCCGCTTTACTCCGCGCGGCTTTCTCCATACGCTACACTGACAAGGTGAAGACCGACGATCTGTATTGAAGGTGTGGGCTCATTCAACCGAGCCAGACCCTACAACAACGACGGTTGACTCTGTGCTGGCATCTGGTTCGAGCAGAAGACTATTGTCGTGAACCGGCTCAAGACATCTTGTTCATGACTTCACATGAACCCCGTCGACGAGGACAGGCAAATTCTACGACCTATGTCGACTGCCTATTTAAAGACGCTAGTGCTCCAGATCAAGTAAATGGCATTTCATATGTCAGACAGTTAGCCCGAGATCGGAAGATCTGACGCCTTTTGGCGTAAGTATGTATGTATGTACGGATTACCAAAGGTACATAAGAACAAAAAGAATCCACCATATCGTCCGATATTAAATATGAGGAATTCGTATGCATCTAATCTCTCAAAATGGCTGGATACAATTTTGAAGCCTCGTCTGCCACAGAAATTTAATTGTAAAGATAGTTTTGATTTTGTGAAGTCGATAAGCGATTTAATTCAATTATGTAAATTGTGAAAATTTTATGATGTGCAGCTTTGATGAGCAAAGCCTGTTTACAAGTATCCCTATAAAGCGTACAATTGATTACATTGTTTCAACAGTAGACGAAACAGCTTCACCAGTTACAAAAAACTGCTTAAAAGAACTGTTATTATTAGCCTGCTCTGATATTGTATTTTCATTTAATAACTTCTTGTACCGCCAGATCGATGGAATGTCGATGGGTTCCAACCTATGACCCATTATGGCGTCTTCTATTTATTATGCAAATGATTGAATCCAATTTTGCTGATTATTCCAAGCAGAGTCATCCATTATTGTACAAAAGATATGTCGATGATTGCTTTCTTATGTTCAAAACTCAGTCTGATATGTACGACTTTTTTAACTTTGTCAACAAAATTGACAGTGACATCAAATTTAGTATTCAAGTTTCCGCTGACGAAGGAGCTGATTATCGCTCTGAAACACGTTCCGAGAAAACTCGTTTTTGCTTCTATTGAAATATAGTGGGCACTACATCGAATGATATATTTATATATTTATAAAAGAAAAATATGACTAGACCAATTAATGATGAAATTTTTATTAGACGATATTTCGCAAGAATATATGATCTGATGGTTCACGCCGCCCTGAAAATATTTGTCTTTTCAACGCTCTGAAAATCATGTCCTTTCTTTCTCACTTAATGTTTCTTCGCAAATGCAATAGGAGATATTTAATCCCAAAAGTTTTCCGAGTTCAAAACAAACTGAAGGATACTTATCCCTGCGAAAATCTGTGAATATGGATGTCCAGGAAATGGATGACTCTATGCATTTCACAATTATAGTCAAGATTAAGACTTAAGACATTTTCAAAGCGACTGCTGCTCCCCTCTAATTGAAGATGATGACAAGTTAGTGACTAATATCCAAAACCAATTGAAAAGAAGAAAACAATCGAAAATGAAGAATTTAGTACACAACAGTCTAAATGATTCTATAACTCATCGAGAAGATTTAGAAGTTGTAAGTGATGACACACAGGCGCATGCAGAGAATTCCATAAACTTTGATGATACACTGTACTTTCATTGAATCCATCGGCCAAATTACAGATCGAACAGACATAATGTATGTGTGGATTGGTACGAGCAATCGGTAACTTCTGGAATGACAATGTTTGCGAGTACTTTGCCAAGGATACCGCCGCCATATTGTCGGTCAGTATCACCGTCGAACTAGAAAACATAAGCGCTGCGGCGAGGACAGTCGTAAGTTCATTTTTAGCTTGGGAATTCTTTAATTCTAGAGTCTGTAGGTAATTAGGTGCCACTACAGCAATCGCGGACGGCGTTGAATCCACATACACAACTGTTTGAGGCTTCTGCCTAAACTATACGGCTTGATACAAATTAGGGATGAAATCCTGAAGATGAATAATAAGATCGGGCCAAGGCAATTTGAGCAAGGCAAAAATATTGATAGATATTGAGAGGACGAACGCGAGAAAGCCCCGGTGAACCATGTCTCTCCTGGAGAACCGTGTTGGTGGTTTCGCTTTGCCATATTGCAGAATTTGTTGTGCTCTTACCAGATGAGAAAGCGACGGTCGAAAATTTTGTTTGCGCACGTCAATTGAGATACCCAGGTACTAAATTTGAGCACTGGGCTTTAATTGAGACTTTACCATATTTATCTTGAATCCCGCTGTTCGAATACGAGCACAAAGTTGCGCTTTTAACACCCGGATCCTTCGAGGACGTGCAATGACTAATAAGTCATCCACATGAGTCCATGCTAGGGATGCTTGTTTTTGAATTGGTGCCATTATTTCCTGGAGTAATCGCTGAAGTTCCCCAGGTGAATTCGCTAGTCCCATAGGTAATCTTGTAAAGCGGAACGATTGTCCTTGGAATTTGAACGTGGTGATGTGACGGGCTTTGGGATGTAGCGGGACGCTAAAGAAGGCCTGAGTTAGGTCAATTTTTATCGCTCGCGCACAGCGAGGGATTGGTACATTCCGTAAGCAAGATGCGAATAATGATAATCGAAACTTTGGCACTTTCAAGTGCGGCGTAAGATGCGAATAGTCTACTAAAAACCGAGTTGAGTGAGCCGTCTTTTGTATTAAAAATTGGTAACTTACAAACGGTCCCCTCTTTGTTGGCTCAATGATCTGACGATCAAGTAGTAATTGCATATATTGTTGAAGCGCAGAGAGCTCTAAGGGTGAGTAATGAAACGGCTTACCACTTGAGTGTTTTATATTTACGAATGGTCGGATTCCTCCTTGACACGTGCGGCTAGAGATAGGACCCCAGTCTGCTGGGGGTGTTACCGGTGGTAATTCTGGAATGGTCGGCACCGAACCGAGTTGGGACGGTCGAGGCTGATATATCATGTCACAGTCAGAGAGCCACTCTGGGTCCAATTCCTGCCGAGGCGAATAAGTCGGTATTTGCCTTGCCCAATCCGGTAAATCAAGGATATCAGGTTCGGCACTCATAATTTGTGGATACGGTGGTCTTCGGGTATCCCTACCAGGAGTGGGACAGCTGCATATCGTTGATGAGGTGTCGGAGTAGTCCAAACGGTCCAATTCTCTGAGCGCCGCCATGAGAGCATCTTCGTCGAAAGATACGACTCCGGGGGTTGATGGCCTAGAGGTAATAGGCGACATGAAAGGTGTTGCAGGAGAAGAATATAAGTTATTAGGAGGCCTGACCTGCACTGAAGTGGAGTCATCAGCCGGTTCCTGTAGGTGATCTCCTGTGTCGGCAAAAGGTGTAGACGTCACATGAGCCTCACTGGCAAGCAGTGGCGTCGTAGAGCTATGCGTAGATATTGGAACTTCAATCGGGACCTCACCAGCTCTTGGTGGCGTTGTTAAGTCCGGAAGAGACGGTGTTAGCGATGTGAAGAAAAGATCCAGGTCCTCGCCTGAAGTTAGCGGAGTCGAAGAGACGCGGAACGGTTCGTCAGTTAGTTCAGGAAACACCTCACCAGACTGTGGTGGAGAAAGTAAGCGAGTCCTGGCAATAGGAGCGAACGATTGTTCTTCATCATCAGACGAGAGAAGGATCCACTCACGTGGAGGAGATGTGGAGACCGGCGGCTGCTGGCTTGGACGCACCGGACCTCGTTCCTCCTCCTCTTCCTTGTCCTCGTCCAGATCTACCCGCCACGAAGCCCCGCCGTACATTGTTACGAATCGGCTTATATCCGTAAGCACGCTGTGTCGGCTGTGTAGGTAACTGAACGAGAAGTCCTGCCCGTGAGTCCTGGCGGTATTTTTCTATACCGGCGGCGTAATCCCAATTATAAGCTCTTGCAATCAGCATCAATTGTGCCCGATCGGCTGCTAATTGGTGTATGGTTTTAACGTCTGCAGCGGCAAGAACATCAGCCAAAGATCGCGCTTCGTGTTCGTCACGTTTGGAAAATTGAAGAACTGCGTTGGTCTCCTCTAAAGCAGTAGTGAGCGCTGTCTGTGTAACGGCGACGTTGGCAGGAACTAATGGGTCAAGTCCCACTAAGGGTGAAGCGGTCGCACCAGCTGCGGTGTACGTGGCGTGTCCACGGGAGGTTTTGACCAACGTTGCAGTAACGAAATTAGTCACTGGATCCGTTAGGTCCTTGAGTTTCTCTTCTAAATCTGCCGCGGTCTTCGGCAGCCCAGCCGTAAGATATACGAGAGACCTGGGATACACCTGAGCTTGACAAATGACACAATGAGCTGGGGATTGCTCAAAATCGATTTTCATGCATTTTTACACGATTTTGGCTATTTTGAGTTTTTTCAACTCAGATTCTGGTGATCAGAGAAAGTTGAGTAAGGGCTCAAATGAAAGCTGAGAGCGAGAAA
Source organism: Prostheceraeus crozeri (assembly GCA_907163375.1). NCBI lineage: Eukaryota > Metazoa > Platyhelminthes > Polycladida > Euryleptidae > Prostheceraeus > Prostheceraeus crozeri. Next base: position 7,560 of record CAJQUW010006789.1, on the reverse strand, counting down.
ACAAGACTGTTAAAATTTGAAACCAATCCGATTACTAGAACCGGAGATGGAAGCGTTTAAATTTTAAAAAGAAAACAAAGGCCACATCAGCTGGTTAACAAGAGCTATATAAGCTGAGAACCGAATGAGAAATTTCATTAAGTTGAGAGATTGACAGAGGTAGGTCGCTTCTCTCGAGCTCCGATATCGGAAATCCAAGGTTCCATCGGAACCTGACTTAGAAAATTTCATTGCTGATATCAGCTAAACTGTCAGATTTATAGGTTAGCCAGTAGATGGCTTGTGATCACTTTGATCAAGTAGGTCCAATAATTACGCACTATCTTCGGTTCTAGTGCACCGATTGAGTCGATTCAAAAAAGGTTCGATAGCTATTGATCAGAGCTATATTTACAGGCTACGTATGAAAATTCATAAGTTGTACTAAATGCCGAAAAATTTAAATCTGCTATTTTTGATGCTTTATAAGGTTTTCAAACCCTCTAAATTCAATAAAGGCATTTATAAAATTGTGAGAGGCGAGCTTCGGCTCGAGACTTGTTTCATGATGTAAATAACTCCATCGATTTTCATGTCAAAATCGGGATCCGAATGCCAAAACAGTGATATGGCGCACGCTCTGTCCGCGGGAGGTTGGATTTGAGGGCCGAGGCCTTGAAGCTGGGATAAGGTCCCCTCTGAGTAATGCCTGTAACGGATTCATTAGCTTAACTTGTCTATCCTCAAGTATTTAAAACATAATTACATGAATTTAAAATCATTGTTTCCCCCTTTTCGCTTCAGAACAAAATGGTGCAATATAATAACGCCAAAATGGCCTTTAAACTGTGTGCGTGCGCAAGGATTTATCGCAGGGACGCCTTCAAGAAACATAGTTGCTCGAATAAGTTAATGGTTGGGGGCATTCGGTACTTTTGTAGTAGCCACAACACATCTCGACTTGGTGAATCGTTACCCGAGTGGCATGCGAAGCACACCATCTGCAGTCAACCAGAGTTGAGCGAGGAGCAAAAAAGGCCTCTCTTCAGCTCAGAGTTAAAAACTCTGGAGACACAGATCGCTGTCACGTCTATCGAGTCAGCAGAGCCTCCTTCATCATTCCCGGCTGTCGCGTCTATCGCGTCAGCAGAGGTTCCCTCATCCACCCCTAATGAATCGTCTACACCGAAGCCGACTGAAACCTCCTCTAGCGATGAGTCGGACACCAGTAGTAGTGAGAGTGAAGGGGAGGAGGAAATAGGCCCGGTGACAATTCACTCAGTTATGGATGACGACCTCGATAGCGAGGCGGTGAGGAATGTAGACCCCGAGGTAGAGCCGACTAAGTCATCGAGCAGTGGCTGGATTTCGGCTCAATGTCGCAACTTCATTAAGTGCCCACCACTGGTCGATGAATATGAGAAGCTCGAAAAGGAGGTAGAAGTATGGAAGAGCGACTGTTTCCTCTATAAGGCGAGTTCCAAGAACCTCTCGCGGATCACTCAGGAGCTCAAGAAGGCTAAAGCTAGCTTTCTTGAAAAAGAAGGAGAGCTCGATCGAGAGAGGTTCCCGCACCTCGCTCGCAAGACCAAGGAAGTACAGCTCTTGGTCGAGAGAGAGAGAGAGAGTCAAGAGGAGATAAGAAGGATGAAGGAGGAATTAGAAGGGCTGCGAAAGCAGTCGGGGAAGTTGGTGACGACTAACCAAGAGCTGCACAAGCAAGTGCAGAGTACCACTGCTCAGAGGTCAAGTCGTCTCCACATTCCCCTAGATAGGAAATTAGGTGTGCCAGCAAAACCACTCCTGTGCGAACGTGGCAAAGGCGAGATGTGCTACAGTGGAGCCAAAAAAGGTATCGAATGCCTCCATTTTACATTCGAACATAGGGAGGCTATCACAGGGTTCCTGTTTGAACCACGCCCTGAAAATCTCAGTAAGTTAAAAATGACTAAATTGAAATTTAAGACGACAACTAACTACTTTCTTTACAGACATCCATGAGAAGCGTCCACCAGCTCCCATTTCGGAGCCGAAGGAGAAGCGGCAAGCATAATCCCGTCTCATCCCACGTCCCGTGAACGCCACAAACGGCTCTCTTAAGGGCCACTTGGAGCAAGAGTGATAGTACCTCCTCGTGGTTTGCTCTGGACAGACTTCGGTCTGACTGAATCTATCACTTAATTAGAAAGACTTAGTCATGTCTTTGTATCACAGAGGTATATAAACCGTTGCCTCTCTTTCATTTTCATTCCAATCTCCACTATGCAGACACCTAAGACGACAGTCATCTCTCTTGACAAGCCTCGGCTTAAACCGAGAAACTTGTTCAATGTGTTTTCGCAGATGGAGGAGCGAGAGCGAGTATGCAACAATCTTGCTCGAATTGGCTCATCAACAACTGACGATGATGCCAATTCAACAGAGTGGGAGTATATACCGCCCTCGAACAGTCGGACGGTAGTAGAGGAAGTTGATGCCGTTGACATAGAGAGATTAAAAGTCTCTCTCAACGGAATCGGTCAAACCTAAGTCTGCATTCGTATCCCGAGAACGAACAAACGGTCTTTTTAAAGACCACCATGGGGCAAAATATGATAGTACCTCCACGTAGTTTGCCCTGGACAGACTTCGGTCTGACTGAATCTATCATACAAATAAAAAATAGAATCACAAAGTTGTATCTGCTGTCAGTCAACTTTAACGTTGCATGTTACGGAGAATTTCGGTATAATTCTTCCTGTTGGTGGGCGATCTCTCTTGAGACAGCGGATGATATCGTAGAGATGAGTGTAGCAAGGGCTTGAGACTTACCTTAAACCGACTTTCCAACGGTCGTTGTGGTCTCTTCTCTCAACGTAGCACTTTGAACGCCAATCGGTTGAGTCTTAGCTATCTGCCACAGGTTACTTTTTAAATTCTCCATTGCTTATGTTTTCTAAGAATTAGCCATGAGTTCCTTTAAGAACTACCTCTATCACTGAGGTTAAATGATGAAGGGATGAAACGGGAGGTCACTCTTACGCCACACGTATACAAAATCACTTTCTGTCTTCTCTAATGGTACGATCTCCTTTGATAGAAAAATATTCCGATAATAAATGTGATGATATTCACAACCATATATACAACTAACCCCATATCAAAATTCTTCCATTTATTTCCATTTCTAGATCAATACATTACAAAACAAAGACATGTAGTTTGTAGGTTTATTTATCATGAAATATACCTTATAGTGATGAAAAGTCAAGTGGAAGAACCTTTAAGTCATTGTAGACTTTGTAGCACCTTGGACGTTTGGGAGCATCTGGCACTCTTCTTATGCGCGTTGTATTAGGCGTCCACGCCTCGTCAGTCCATACAATCATCTTTATCTTCCCCTTCTCCTTCTCACACTCCTTGCTTTCGCCCTCCTTCACTTCTTCCTCATCCCACTCGTCGAGGATTATGAAGTCGGAAATTTCCAAGGCGGTAGATGTAGCTTCCATCATGAGATAAATGAGAAAGAGAAGTGTTTCAATATTCTAACTTTTACATGTTTTTCAACAATGAGTTCCTCAACAGCCAATCAGAACCATTCTCATTTAGACATGTACTAATCCCAGAATTAAGCAAAAACAGGCAGATGAAGGAAATAAACATCTATTAATCAATTTACAAATAATTTAAAAGCTCTTCGAAAGTCACATCGTCCCATAGGCTCTCACAGTCAGTACAGTTACACTTACGTTGCCTCAAGCGCTGTTCCGCTGCAGCCAACACACCAAAGATGTAGTTCCATTCTACTTCATTCCGGTGTTCGGATGATGGACTATACCATCTCCGTATATTATGCAGATGGTCAATGTCTGTTTCCATTTTCACATCCCTTGTATTGTATTGTAGGTATTTCCACCGCACATTTAGCCACACCTCCACGACCTGTTCAGCCGTTGACGACAATTCTTCTTCCTTTTCATCCGTCGGTAATTCCAACTTTGGAATATGGTGAAGTGTCTTATGCATCACCAACTTTGCCTTTTTGGGTGTAGGAGGGCAAGTTGGTGTGCTAGGTGCTGACACCGGCGAATCAACAGAGACTGTGGCAAGAAAACTCATGACTTTCAAATGAATGTCCTAGACTTGATTTCTTAGTGCTTAAGTATAAGCAAGCAACCAATGAAAATGAATAGCCAATGAATGGTGAGCATGGGAGTATATAAAGGTGGAAATAGACTAAATTTCTTTCGATATTTGAGACGTATCACCACCAAGTGAACTTTTCTCTCCACTCAAATATATTCTAACGTTCCTGACGAATCCTATTTTCGTTTGAGTCAATTACTACATTCTGACTATCAAAGTATAAAATTTTGGCTTAATTTCGTTGAAATGGTGAGTTAAAGATTTCATCACTCATCTCCCTTAAACGTTAGGTTAATAGCATTTCAAGTTCTCAATTTCAGATATCTACTTCATCATCAAAGCGCTCCCTTCTCGAGGAAGCTCTACAACTGTTGAGTGAAGGTAGGTTGTACAATAAACTATGACTTCAATAGAGATGATAGAATGATTTCTCCTCCAGATCATGACAGTTCCAACTCAAGTGTACAGTCGCAGGAAGCATCAAAAACATGTGCTGATTGTGGGCACATCTTTGCGTGAAAGCGCGATCTCACCCGACACATCATATAACGTGTGTGTCAACCCAAACCATCATCAATCTCCCGAGGTGAGGATGATTAAATTCAACATGTCTCCTTTACTTGCGACTTTTGTTTCCAATCTTTTGAAACAGGTTTTGAATTATCTTCACATAGACTTCACCACACACACACAAATGATAGTTATAGCAACAGCTCCTCCTCTATTCGACTAACTGATGTATCGCTCAATAATGTAGTGAGAAATTACAAGATGAAATCCTCAGAAACTATTGCTGGTTTTCCGGAGTGGTTCCATCAAAATTCAACATTGATAGATGCGCTCTTTCATAATTTAGAGCAGTTGAGAATAGAAGCGCTCATCTACCTTAAAAAATGTTAAAGTTGACTATCATACTGGTCAAATAGAACAGAAGTTGGAGTTTTACATGCCCTCCTCTCCTGCTACAGAGGTAGTCGATAAAGAAGCTTAGTTAAATTTTCACATCCAAGGACTGAAATCAAATATTGAGAAATTTAACGACCGCGATAGTTGTTTAATTTTTGATGGCATAGAATCTGCCTAGTTGAAAATTACTCTATTAGAAAATGACCGTTGGCCAGGCTCTTTCAATCTTCCAAAAACGTTAAGAGATAAGAATGCAGTCATTTCCGTAGATTGCGAATCACAATGCTTTAAGTATGCGGTATTATCCATTCTCCACTATCATGATGTACAGAACAACCGTTTCCGTAAAAGCAAATGTCATCAATGGGAGAATGAATTGAAGTTTGATGACTGCAATAGCGAAGACATGAAATTTAAAGATATAGAGAAATTTGAAAAATTAAATGAAATAGAAATAGTTGTTCACATCTGGCAAGAGAGGCTTAAGGGTGTGCGTTACAACAATCGTTCATCAACTTATGATCATGTAGTCAATCTCCTGCTGCTAGTATATCAAAATAATAGTGAAACTTGGCATTACTGCGGTATTCCTAAAGTGACTCGACTATATTCCCACTTAACATCTAGAAGAGGAGAGTATTTCATATGTGACCGCTGTATGCGACCCTTCTGGTCAAAAGATAAATTTCAAACACATTATGAATGGTGTAAGTGAGGTAAACTGCAAATAGAATGCATGTCCAAAGATAAAGAGTTTTCATACAGAGAAAATGGTGATGAATTAAGTCCTCTTCGTGTCATCTATGCTGACATCGAGTGCTATATTGATGATAACACTTATAAAGCGGCAGCCACATCATGTTATGAGGTATGGCATGATTACTTCAAAAATAAAAATAATAAAATGCACGTCTGACAAGGTGAGGATTGTATACATACATTCTTACAATTACTCGAAAGCGCTACCATATTTCAGCAAAAATATGATTCTGAACTCCAACGCAGATCATTGAATATGTCAGCAGATGATCAAGTAAAATTTGAAAGTTGTGAGGCCTGTGCAAGATGTAATAAAACGTTTGATGAAGATAAAATCTAGAAAGTGCGCGACCCATAATCACATCACTGGTAAATTTAGAAACGCGCTATGTACAAGATGTAACTTTTCACTGAGACTGAAACGGCGTACTCTACCTGTTCTTTTTCATAACTTCAAAGGTTATGACAGTCACATGATAATAACAGGGGGGTTAGGAAAAATTAAAGAGTGGAAGTTAAATGTGACAGCTCAAACGAGAGAAAAGTTCATGGCCATGAAAGCAAAAGTACCAGTTGACAAAACTAAAGAAAATAAGACAGTCTATTTTGATATAAAATTTTTAGATTCCTATCAAATCTTGGCTTCATCACTAGCATCTCTCCTTCAAAATCTCGAGTCTCTTCCACTAACTCAAAATTCGAAGAAACAATATACTACCTTGACAGATGAAGTCATCACACGCAAAGGAGTGTTTCCATATGCATACTTTGATAACATTTCTAAACTTAGTGAGACTTCTCTCCCATCAATAGATAAATTTCAAAATGATTTGACTGGTGTAGAATGTAAGGCAGAAGATTACAATCATGCTCAAGCTGCATGGACAAAATTTGGCTGTCAAACTTTTAGCGATTATATGATCGCCTATCTAAAATTAGATGTATTTTTGCCGGCTGATGTATTTCAGGAGTTTCGACGGTGGCATTAGAAGAAGATAAATTAGATCCTGTCCACTTTGTCAGTCTTCCAGCCATGTCATTGCAGTCTGCTTTTGATATGACTGGAGAGACCATCCATCCTTTATAAGATCCAGAGATGTATAATTTATTTGAACGAGGAATTCGCGGTAGTCTCACATTTGTAAATAGGCATCAAGTAAAATCAAAAACAGTAGATGATGATCAGACTCATCTAAAGTACTTTGACCAGAATAATTTATATGGTAGTTTACTGTCCAAACCTCTACCTCACTCTGAGTTTAGCTGGTTGGATGATAGTGAAATTCAGCATTTCTCCACCCCTTCAAACATGCTAGCTATTCCAGATGATGGTGATTGGGGATATTTTTTTGAGATAGATCTCGTCTATCCAAATAGTATTAAAAATAGAACTGTGGATTTTCCACTTGCACCCGAATCAGGCGAAGTGACTGAAGATATGTTTTCGCAGACTTTATGAAACAATTTCATAATTGTCACATAGGAAACATGGTATTTCTACACTTTTCCATTAATTCTTCATTCGGAAATGGAGTGTGATACTTGTCACAGCATCTTTATGAAAAGGAATCGAACGACCAGCATCGTCATAAAATTGCAATATCAATTTGTATATATATAGTTTGATTCCAAAGTTTGTATAATGCACTTTCTTAAAAATACTTAAAAAAATAAAATAGTTTAAATACTGAAGATTTTTGGTTGGTAGGGAATCATTGCTAGAAGTGGATCCTTCAAAATCTCCACACGTAACATCTTCACTCAATATTGGAATATATCTGAAAATAGTTA
>CAJQUW010006788.1:267500-296276 GCA_907163375.1 Prostheceraeus crozeri | reverse complement strand
GACGGAGCGCGTCGGGTTTTTATTGTCAATTATAAAATAGACACTTCGTGTCGAAACAAAGGGAGAGACAGTTTTTCTTTTTGAAACTTGACTTTGAAGAACCTCCCGTACCGACAGATGCTGATCATGTCATTGAAACCCAGACAGCAATTTTGTTACACTAACTATTCAGTTCAATGTGAGCTAGTCTTGTATCACTCATTTCATACGATATAACTTTTCACTTTACTTATTCCTACAATGTTGCTACTATGTGTTCTAAACTTTATGAGATCGCTTTCACTTCTATCTCACAATTTCTTCATCATATAACCAAATGAATGAAATTGATGATACATTATCTGAATAAACTCATTGAGTCACATTCTATACGAACAGATATTGCTAACATGGATCATATAAAACGCTAAGTCTTGTCCCCCCTAGGGTTGACCCCCCCCTCCCCCCCCCCTGCTAAGGGACTTACCCGTGACTGCCCCCTCTATCACTAGTCAAGTTAACTTTTAACGACTAAATCCCTATATCTAAACTTAGGGACACACTTATCCTATGGATTTAGAGATTTAGGAGTTTTGCTGTATAATTTGGTAAACTTATGTCTCTGTCAACATACGACTTTTAAAATGCAACACTGACTGAGGAATGATGTTCATATATTCCTAGCCTGGATAACAAGAAACTTTCATGCGCTGACTATTATATATTTTCCTAATCAACTCTTTACACAATTATTATTCCAATGACTAAGATACATACAATGTATTCAACTCTTCTATTGATCATATATCAATCACCTTTCAGCTGACTGCATCAAATGTAAAGTGTATAACATAATGAGCATGTAACTATCTCTCATCAACGATATGAAATCTGTCTTTTCATCATGAAATTGAGTCTTGCGTTCAAAGTCATTTTGTAAAGCGAACACATGCATCACGTATTCTACACTAAAAGAGGTCGTTCATTTGTGTTATCCAAACCCCTAAATCCCTAAATCCAACCGTAGGTAACCCCACCCCTCAGATGATGGACTTTAGCAATTTAGCTATGTCATTTACAAATGGTTAAGTTAGTAAATGCATGTATACACTCTACAACAACAGTTATCACTGATGTATGTTATATAAAACGCTAAATCTCTAAATCCAATCGTGACTGTCATTGCCTGCATTACTGTATAACATGTTGCTTTGATGATTCTTCCACCACGTTTACTCTTTCCATTTGATGTGTGGTGAAGAAATAAAATTCATGACTTCACGTCTAATCCTCTCTCTACACACGTTTATATTTGACATCATGTAACTTCAATAGATCCTTGCTACTTATCATAGGGGCTTTAAAACTTTAAACATGATGACTTCATGGCAGTTAGACCTTTGAAGATGTGTGTTGGGCAAGTTTAACACTTGTCATGAAGTTGCTTTCTCATCAGATGAATTTAATAAGAGCTTCTTCATTTTCTAAGAAAGATAGAGATCCTTGATTGGTGATTAAGTGAGTCGTCTGACGTTTGCTATCAAACGTTCTAAGTTAGAGATTTAAAGTCAGATCTTACAAGCATCATTGATACACTTTCTAACATTAGGGTCTTAAGGTTAGGGTTTTCATTGTCTGTCCTATGCCATTTATTACAAACATGTTTCTGATAAACGGTGCTTTCTTGTGAGAGTTGTAGTAAATAACTGACTTTTATCTTGCAGTTTCAACATGGTATTATCAAAGTCTTCGCGCTACAGCGTCACACGATGTTCATGTGATAAAATATACGGAGGAACCGAATACAAATAGCACTTGAGACAGGTGGAACACATTGGGGAGCATAAGAAGGTCTTTGAAATGAAGACATGTGTCCATCATGCTGTGGAAGCAGACTCTGACTTTGTCGAATTTAGGAAAAGACATGACCAGTCACCTAGTGCGTCTATTTCTAACTGCCAGTTCAAAAAGTGGTTTGATGACTTGTATAGACGAAGGCAGGAGGAGAGGGAGGCTGTAAGACACATTGTCGACTTGGATGATGATGGGAACGATCTCTTCCTCAGCGATACAAGCAGCAGTGAGGAGGAAGGGGAAGTACAGGAGGTGAGAGCCGTTTTCATTAGTGGTAAACAGGAATCTGAACATGTATCTGAGCATGCATCTGAACATGTAGAGGAGCCACTTAACACTTCTACGCCAACGACAGGCGGTATACGCGAGCAAACAAGAGGTCTAGATAGAGATGAGTTGACGGCGAAGGCATCACAGCAAGCCCATTACATGCTGCTCAAAGATCGCTATGAGGCCATGAATAGACAAAATAAAGAGATGGTGCAGGACATAGCCAAACTAGAAATTAAAGTGGGAACGGTGAAAGTCTTACAGGAGGAAGTATTACAGCTGCAGAAGAGAGAGGAAACATTAATGAAAGAGAGGCGGTAATGGAAGGAGAAGGAGATGGCTTATGAGGAGGTAATATCCGAGTTGAATCAACAGAGGCAGGAGGTTGACAGACTTGGTGTGATAGAGAGAAACTGTCAAGGGATGAGAGAAGAAAATCATGACCTGAAGAGGAGACTTAGTCAGGCTGAAGACATCAACAAGGAAATGAAGAGAAGACACGTAGAGGTACACCTGCCAATCTACAGAAACCAAGTATGTGACGTGCCTACTGTTACAGATTATTTAAACACCACGCAAGAGTGCTACGAGGGAAGCGGGGTCACCTGCATTCACATCAGTATGGAGGTAGACGGTCGACTGTGTGATTTTTCAAGGAGAAAAGTGAAGAGGAAAATTCCTAGTAAGTTACTCAAACGTCATTGCCTCTCAATCAACTCTAACACCATTTTTCTTTCTTACAGAGATCTTCGAGCAAAAGTAGAGAGGAGTCGGAGAACGCCGCAAACGGCCTTCATGAGGCTAGTGAATGTCCCAAACAGTCTTTATGAGGCTGCCCATAATGAGGCCCGAAAGTGTTTTCACTTTCTGACGGTTCCAAGCCCGTTGAACTCAGAGGATGGGTTGAAAATTGATGAAACGATGGCCACTCGCACGCCAAACGTATACAGAAATCAAATTTCTATCTTCATTAGTTTGCAATCTCTCTTCACAGTGTGATGATTTTAAAACACTCATCTTCAGCGAGCGAAGAATGAATAATCAAAGTCTCCATTAAACTAGAGTTATGAAGTAACTCATACATATTACTAGACATGAAAGCATCAAATGTTACTCGTGTAAATTGAAATGAACCGTTGAAGCATCTCAGGTTCTCATAACCTTCTCACACCTGAGTAACAGGAATTTACAAGCCTGAGTCATGTACATGAATGCGATACAATTCACAACAGTCATTGCACAGTGATTAGAGTGTTAGAATACATGGTAGGAATTGTGTTGAGACCACTGCAGTAACATTGTAGGAATAATTAAAGTGAAAAGTTATGTCACATGAAATGATTGATGCAAGATTAGCTTACATTGAAATAAATTGGTAGTGTAACAAACAAGCTATGTGGGATTTAGCATATGTTTGAAGACAAGCGCTGTTAAAAGGTTTTGAGATGATGTGAATTTTATCACGTCATATTCATGGATGTAATAGAAAAAATGTCGTTGCAGGTTTTGAGTGTATAGGATAGAACACATGAGATGAATTGTTAGTGTAACCAAAAGGCTGTGTGGGTTTCAATAACATATCATGTGCATGCTGTGTCGTTTCCTTTTCACATAAAGTTGGGCTTCAAACAGAGTGGATTGACTTAGTAATAAAGTTACAACCATTTCACTGTTTGTAAAGTTAAGAATAATATCAGAATCATTTCAGTGTTTGTAAGATAGGTGAAGTATAAAATAAAGTCAAGACCCTGTCACTGTTTGTAAAGATAGAAATAAAGTTATAAACATGTCGCTGTAAAGTTAGAAATAATGTCATAGACATTTCAATGTTTGTAAGATAGGTGAAGAATAAAGTTAGAATCATCTCACTGTTTTTAAAGTTAGAAATAAAGTAGTTGTTTGTAATGTTAGGAATAATGTCATTAACAAATCGTTAAGTTAATAAATGTACTATACACTAACGGTTAACATTCACTTGTGCTACATAAAACCCTAAATCCCTAAATCCAACCGTAGCTGACCCTATCCCCATAGATGATGGACTTTAGCAATTTATAGGTAAAGTGTAAAATAAAGTGACAAGCATTTCAGTATATGTAAGATGGGAAAAGTATAAAATATAGTCACAAGCATTTCACTGTTTGTAAAGTTGGAAATAAAGCTGATGTTTGTAAAGTTTGAAATCATGTTATAATCTTTTCACTGTTTGTAAAGTTAGAGATAATAGGTTTAACAAGCACGTTGGAGAGTTGACTGTACTGAGATCTAAGGATGTGATGGTCACATTAGAATTCAAGTGATTGAATGTCATCTTAATGAAGATAGAAATGTGTTTGTGGTTGCATGTAGTGTAAGTTTGGCTTCCCTTCATTCCATTTCATCATTTATCCTTCACCTCTGCATTCCATATCCGAGGATATGTGACGGGCTTGGGACCGCTTTAGCTGCATTAGAAGGAAGTTCTTATAAGAACTCATGATGCATTCACGAGGAAATGTGGTGAAACAGTGTGCTGTATGTTTGCATGATGATTTTATGAACTAAAGAACGCCCATCACTCACTCCATCACTGAAAGAAAACATGAACGAGTTGAGATGACAGCCATTCGTATGCATGCGTAAAACTCTTACTTCATCATCTGATATCACAATAACATCTTCACTCGCTTCCACTTCCTCACTTTCCACCGTGTCCTCACTCCACATCATCTCCTCACTTTCCACCGTCTCGGCCTCACTCGCCACCGTCTTGGCCTCACTCGTCGCCGTCTCTATCTCTTGATGTAGTCGACGGCTCATATGAAGTATGAATAATACTTCATAAATTCCACAGTGATATCCTCACCGTAGATATCACTGTGGAATTCTTCTCCATGGTGTACAATGCGAAATGGCATAACGCACGCTCTTGGCTTATCGGACATGACTATGATAGTGAAATGCAAGAGACTCTGCTTTATATGAGAATGATAAAGCCTTTCAAATGTCTTGTTCGCGCAATCAAATCGCTTTAGACTATCGGTTGGAGGAAGAAAAGGGAAGACATATTTTCATTGACTGCCATCCTCAACCACTCAACAAACTTAGATACATTTATCGCGTGAATCTCCCTTCTGGTGCAATAGCAATGAGCTGTGTGGGAATCAGCTAGGTGGGAGGTCTGAGATGACGATAAGTTCCTCCATCCTTGTTCGTTGGACAGATGCGATAGAAAATTCAATGTGTATAGGGGGCAATGCGACAGACGGGTGCCAGAGAGAGAGCGTTATCATTCATCTTTGTGTTCTACTCTATCTGCTGAGGAGGCAGCGCGACAGACGATCGCCAACTGGCTGCGCTGTCATTCATCTTTGTGTTCTACTCTATCTGCTGAGGGGGTAGCGTGACAAATAGGCGACAGAGTGCGCTGTCTCTCCTCGCGAACCTTTGTGCGCACAGGAGGGTTATATGACATCTGTTTCACTGATAGGTTTTATGATAAACGTTTTGGCTGCTTTTGAATGGGCAGCGTGTTGAATATTGCAAGCATTGTTAAGTGTCAATCCGTGTGCCATTTTCACATCGTCTGCATTCGCACAGAAAATCAATTGATACAGGTTTCAATGTTGATTCTATTATCAACTTACAAGCAATGCACGATTCGTTTAGAAATGAGACACGTGTTGATTTTCTTCATTTGTCATGCACATGAAAAGCAAACTTTGATTCTAACCTTTAATACTCATGGACAGTCCTAATGTAATGTTCACTGTTTCATACCCATGAAATAGTTCCACTGACACAGACGTGTCACTCAGTCTTGATCATTCAATGACATTACATGCTTTGCTGTTTCCTACTGATGAGCTTGTTATGGTCCTCTACACAGACTTGTTCATTTTTTTAGTTCAATGTACGAGTCACAACGTTGAACTGCATCTAAGACTTATGCGTTTCTACAGGTTTTTATATCAACTTTAAACACGACTGCAACCTATGAAAGTTTTACCAACATAAAGTTGTTGTCACTCGTCATGTAGTTTTACACCACGGAGTCTAGAGCTTCATGTTTACGAATTTCATTTGAATGTCAGAAAGTTGAAGTTAGAATATATGTTCATCTGTCTATGATGAGTGTAAACGTTCTTGATACACAGTTCTCCTTTGCAAGTTTCCCGTAAAAATAGTTGTGACACTTTTGTGGGGGACTCACTTAATCTAGCAGGTTGATTTTTATCTAACACATGTTTTGAGTGTTTCCTAACTCATATGCATTATAAGAAACGTTGGAGGTTGTTATGTGTATACTTGTATGCTGTCGATGCAGACTGCAAACACGTTTAACACTGTCTTTATTTACAAAACAGTCTACACACGCATTCAATTTGATAAAGGCAAACAACACATTTAGTAAAGCTGGTATGCTAACGATAGTGACTGCAGAAACATTTCATAAAACTTTTTTCAACGTTCGCCAAGTTTCACAACATCATGTCAAAGACTTCTTACAAAACTTATTTCAACGTTTGCGTTTAGACTTTTAAGCGAACATGTGCTTCACGTATTCTACACTAACGGTTAACGCGTGTGATATAAAACCCTAAATCCCTAAATCCTAAAATCATTAAATCCCTAAATCCAGCCGTAGATGACCCTACCCTTGGATTATGGACCTTAGGACCCAAGTGATTCAATGTCATGGAACTAGCTCTCATACACTCAACGTTTGTGACAAGACTTTACCTGGTTTTATAAAACATTCAACACTGTAGTACTTACTATAAGACCTTTTAACATTGTGAAACAATCTACACAGTGCAGTAAAACTTTCTAGTGCTGTGGTGAACACTGTTTTCATATAGTATTCTAAACTCTCTGTCTCACTGCAGTAGAAAACTGCTTTTAGTAAACCTGATGAAATAATCAGCGATCTAACAGTCATGGAGTTTGAATTTTCTAATAGGGGAACATTTGGAAACTGTCTCCACTCAACATAAAACTTTCTAACACTGTAAAAGTAAGTTACAAGACAATCTACACTGTGCAGCAAAACCCTTTCGATAAAACTTTCTAGTGCTGTGGTGAGTTTGGTCAGTCATAAAACTTCAATGATCAAACTTTACTTTCACAAACGTGTGTTGTGGTAAAACTATTTGACTACACTAACGCTTACATTTCATGACATTTGTGTTTCATAAAACGCCATGATCAAACTTTCTAACTATACATCAACCTGTGTTGCAGTAAAACTTTTGTAAAACATGATACACTTTCTGACTACACGCACGAATAAAACTTCAATGATCAAACTTTACTTTCACAAACGTGTGTCGCAGTAAAACTATTTGACTACACTAAACTTTGCTTTTGCAAACCATGATACACTTTCTGACTACACTCACAAGAGCTTGTTCACTAGCGAAGAGAGAAATGAGCTTGTGGTTGCGTGTGGCGCATGAATGACCCTTCCAATTCATTCCATTCATCATTTCGTCTCCGTGATAGAGACAGTTCTTAAACGAACTCATGGCTCATTCTCGCATGGTTGGCCAACTATCGGGAGACAAGTGCAATGGAGATTTTATGAGGTATCCTGTGGCAGATAGCTAAATGTCGCCCTCGCGGTCAGAGTACAACGTTGAGATGAAAGGCAACCACTTGGAAACATGACGCAGAGAGGTTTTACAAGGATTACCATTGCCCACATCCCGTGCAGTACTCATCGCTACGGACTTCACCGCTGTCTCGAAAGAACGCCTACCAACAGGAAGTATGACACCGAAAATCTCCGTGACTTGCACCGTCAATGACTTGATAGTCAGACATGAAAACCGGTGGAGTTATTTACAAGAGGTTAAAAATGAGGTTACATTATTACAAGAGGTTGGCAAGTCGCTGCTTTGACCAGCTTGATAGCAAGCCGTGATTCACAAGCGTTTTGCAATGGAGATGTTTAGATGCCACCCATGACAAGATACCTAAGACTCAACCGATTGGCGTTCAAAGTGCTACGTTGAGAACTCTGTCAAATGCCCAACATGAGACGTGAGTTGCCCCAGAGGTTTCGGTCTAAAATATGACACACTCCCTTGCCACACTTATCACTACGGCATCATCCGCCGTCCCGAAGGAACACCCTGTCAGTGGAATATTACAGCAAAACTCTCCGTGTCATGCTCGCTTTCAGTGAAAAGCCGCTTGTATCATGGTAAGACTGGCTCTTACACACTTATCCATGCCTTCATTGACTTCAGCAGGGTCGAAAACCTCAGAAAACCTCCAAAACTAGTGAATTTAAATGTTTCAGCATTTAGTACTACTTATGAAATTTTATAAGCAGTCTGTAAATATAGGCTGATCAATAGCAATTGAACCTTTTTTGAATCAAGTCAAACGGACTTGTAGAAGCAAAGTTACAAGCCTTTAAAGTTTTGGAGTCTTTTATGGCCTGGAGACGAAGCTCCTGGCTAACCTTTAAGTCTGACGGCTTAGCTGATATCAGCCATGAAATTTTCTAAGTTGGTTTCCTACGAAAACCTGAAATTTGGAATGTCCGATGCTATCATCGGAGCTCCGGAGTTCACCACCCTCGACCCAGTCGGGAGGAGAACTGATTTCCACAAGTAGAAACTCCACTTATATAGTTTGTGTCGATCAGCTGATGACGCAATCTCCATCATTCAAGCCTTTAAACACGTCTATCTTCGGTTCTAGTGCTCCGATTGACTTCAAATTTTGACAAACACGTTTTCTTGCTCTCACCTTTCATTTAAGACATCCCTCGTCTCTCTCCGATGACCGGAATTCGAGTTGAAAAAAACTCTGTCGTTTTTAAAAGTTCCAAAATCTTGGATAATGTGTAAAAAGTCGATTTTCAACATGCTCTCATTTTGAAAAGAAACCTTCCACCCATCTGAAAAGATAAGATCATAGAGAACAAAGTGTGGTCTTGCCCCTAAAAGAAACCCGAGCTCTTAAGTCACTTCCAATCCTCCGCTATTCATCGCCAAAGGTGGCCACAATTTAACATTTTCACGAAAAATCCCGTGTGGAGACCCAGTGTGAAGAAAATTTTCAACTTTTTCTTTCCGATTTACTTGAAACGCACCCGCTAGATGCAGAATGTCACGCTGATTCCAAATCTGGTCTTTGTTTTTCCCTCGGAGGCTTCGTTCACCCGCTAGAGCCATTTTCATAAAAATTCTAACTGTCGTTTTTTCGCCAATTTCCAAATTTTTCAATGGCGTCTCACATCTAAACGAAGGCATATATGAACAAGCCGTTTCTTCCACTGAATTGTCTCACTCTTAGCTTTCAAACGAGTTATTGCACGACTTTCTACGATCTCTAGAACCAAAGTTGGAAGTCTCGTTGCAGAGGGGGGGTCAGAATTTTTTCTCTCCGATTGAGCTGGAAACAAGTCCCTAGACTCAAAATTGGTCAAAAAGTCCGAATTTGCCCTCCGTTTTCCCATCCGAGCACTCCTTCATGCCGAAATATGGACTTTCTCGTCCCAAAACGACCAAAACCTGCCATTTCTAACTCTGACGTTTTCCTGCCATTTTCCTCTCTAAACCCAGGAAGATAGGACCAAACTGAGCTTTCCACTGCATTTTTCTCACTCTTAGCTTTCAAATGAGCTATTGCACAACTTTCTACGATCTCTAGAACCAAAGTTGGAAGTCTGACAGGAGGGGGGGGGGGGTCCTCAAAATTTTTTCTCTCCGATTTCGCTGGAAACTTCCGTCCCAACCCAAAATTTCACGTAGACTCCGAATCTGAACTCCAATTTCACATCCGAATCCGCCTGCTGCCCGAAAAACAACCTTTCTCATCCCAAAACCACCAAACCCACCTTTTCTAACTCTATCCTTCCCACATTCCTACCCTTCCTTCCAGAGGGGGGGTAGGGGGTAGGGACCAGCTTCCTCCTCACGGATCCATTCCTCCCAACACATCCTTGACCGTCTCCCTTCTTCCTGCCTTCCAGAGGGGGGGCTGAGTCAGCATGATGACTCATCGCTGCACCGCACCGGCCTTGATTTTGGGACGGGATTATTACTATAGTCTTTGACTGTGTTGTTTTGATCAACCAGCGGCAGGTGCCTGTGATATGATCACGCTTAAGAAAATACTCTTGAGGTTCAGCATGAAAGTAGTAGGAACCCATCGAATTGCTAATTTAACAAACATTACCTCTCCAAGGCTGTCATGACACGGACGATCTGTAAAATCATATCATTTCTTTTTGCTTATGCTATCATGATCAGTCAATTACTATCAGTCAACTGTAATTTCTTGAAAACTGTATAAATGTGCATATCTCACGTTTGGAAACAAATTCGACAGTATCTCCCATGAGTTCATTTAATAAAATCGAAAGTGTATACATTTTGGGGATTTAATAAATGCGGAGTTAGCACTCTACCCAAATATACTTACTCTATGCTGTACCTATATATCCCTACGCTATGATACAGATGAAAACCAATTGTTTCACTTTTAGATGAAAGCAGAGTAAAGCTCACCAGCAATTCACCAGATACATGATTAAATGATTTCTCTGAGCAGAATAATGAACCACGTTTTTACTTGCGATCATGCAGCCAGATTGCTTCTTTGTAATAAGTCCGGTACCTGGCTATGGTTGTACACTACACGTATATCGTTGCTGTGCCCATCGCAGACGCGATTGCCAAGCTTGGCAATAATATAGCGTGTATATATAATAATGTGGTAAGAAATTACATGATACAAGAGAAAAAATAAATATGAACTATCAGAAAATTTGATGTAAAATTCGCTTAAGCAAATAAAAACAAACGACATATAGCAATTATTTATGTTATACGATGCGATGCACATTGTCAACATCTTTGACATCGACAGACATGCTATGATCGATTCCAGTTGGTCCTAGAATGCCCTCTGTTAATTAATTGCAATAGATCCATATTGTATGTTTCAGCTTGGTAAATAACTGGAAGAGCGTTGTTGACATGGGAGCCCTTTTAATGGCCAATTCCTCAGTGTGATATTCGGATTCTCACTGAAATTGTTTACGTCATGAATACTACAGAGGGAGTTTAGCGTTTATCGAGTTATATCGCATCAGTCTTCATCTGAATATTTTTCTTCCAAATTGATAGTACTGCAGTAATTTGCTGTATTACCGGTCTCATCTTTGACAATTTTTTTCAGAGAAACTACTGAACAAATATTCTTGAAACTTATCATGTAATATCAGTGAGTTATGCTTTACATCATGTGCCATTTCTAAAGCTTTTTGTCGCGTTGCACACCGTACAGCGGACAAAACAGCAATTTCGCTCCATTGCCGTAATGCCTTTTTTGCCACGATAAGGACCCTACTAAAATGGGTTCAAATTTAGGCATCTATTTCTCATCTAGCCCTTTTAAACAATTAAATGTATTTGGTTGGACCGATTCAATTATTCTGCCGGCGGAATATCGGTTGACTTAATGAACTACAGCATAACACTGAAATCGACGGAATATTCTGTCGATTTCGGTGTTATACCGTCGTTCAAATAGTCAGCTGATATTCTGCCGGCAGAATGATTAATTCGGTTTAATTTTCAGCCGGTTAAATTTTAGTTAACCCTAGGATGCACACAAGATTTCACTTCCAAATTCGCGCGGAATGTGTCCTCGGGGACCCAAGTTGGTAATTTGTAGAAATCATGACACTACATTACCAAACTATCATTTTTTCTGTTGTTAGTCATTACCCACGGTGACTCAAATGGAAAACTAGCCAAAATTATGATGCTATGACTATCAAAACAGCGTGTTATTCAATCAATTAATGGATTTTTCTAGACTTCAAGAGATGAATCACATTGGCATTCTGTAAAGAAGCAGTGGCAACCAATATAGCCTAAACATTGATGAGAGCACATTGTAACTGCATAAACTCGTAGGGCTATAGAATCTCTAACAATAGACTGTTTATGAGCACTTGGGATAACTGCAAGCGAATGAGTCCATCTTTGCAGAATGGGAGGCACAAACACACCGATCACATTTTTGGCAGACACGAGACGATTTTCTATCGCGATGGATGTTCTTGCACACAGCGGTAGCACCTTTTCCTCGAAGCTTTTTCGCCATCATTTGCAAGTCTACTGACCGACTGCTCTTGAGAAAATGCCACTCTTGCTACTCCACAGGCAATCATAGCGTTCTGAATCGGAACTGAGAGACCTTGGAAAGAGCTTGCACGCTCTGTCATCAATGGTTTGATCATTTCAAGTCCCAAATCTTGGATGAAAATTCTTCTCTTGCAACTCCTGTTGGAAACATTATCTGGATTCTGCATGCGGAACAAGATGAATCCATTGATCGATACCAAATTTAGCAGGTTCATGAGGTAGGCCAGTGGCCATCGCTTAGTCTGCCTTTGTGGCGAATATGAGTGGCAAAGTTGGTCTACCGTATCTACAGCACCCTTAGTGCTGTAGTAAAATAGAACTATGTCCGGTTTTCCTGTGTTTTCATCAATCTTGCGGTCATCATGCATTGTTGAGAGAAGCACAACGGACTTGTTTCTCTTGGGAATAAAAGATACAGGTGTCTTTTTTTTGTCGAATCCAAACAAGTTGATCCGACAACTCTAGCTTTAGGGTCAGAAAATTCCCTTGGTAAATCTACTTGTTTTTTTGGCACAGTGCCAACGACAGTCAATCGCTTCAAATACAATTCCTCAGCTTGACTGAAATCAGTGAAAAAGTTATCAAATGTCATGTTTCTGCCACTGTTGTAAAAACGTTAACACAACCTTCTCACGATGTTTTTCGCCAATCCCTGAGCGCGGACATTGTTTTTTCCTTACCGGTATAAGGAATGCCATCACAAATGAATTCAGTAGTGCAATCAACAATCAAGAATATCTTGCATTGTTCAATAAACTTGTTCCAACTTTCTCTAAATGCAGCGAACTTGTCACCACTCTCAACTCTAGCTTTTAGAGAGTTCGCATCATCAAATCGCAAACGTCGTCGGATCAT
Organism: Prostheceraeus crozeri; assembly: GCA_907163375.1. NCBI lineage: Eukaryota > Metazoa > Platyhelminthes > Polycladida > Euryleptidae > Prostheceraeus > Prostheceraeus crozeri. Next base: position 283,164 of record CAJQUW010006788.1, on the reverse strand, counting down.
TTCGAAGCGCTTTACAGACATCGTAGTTTTGAAAACTGGACGGGAAAGAGGACTATCTTGCCACATTTGTCGTATGTTATCATGATTCCCTTTTGAAACTCCCGACAGAAATAAAAGTCCAATCCATGCATTCAGTTCAACTAGAGTAACATCCACCCAATCTTTGCAATTTCGTCGCCCATATTTATTTGTCCATTTGATGATGTAACTCAACATCTCGTCTGTAATAAATTGAGCCAAAGAATCCCTTTCGCTGCAGACATGCACCGAGGGACCAGGAGATGCTGTAAATAGATTCGCTGAACGAGTTCTTGATGTAGCAGGGGGCACACCTTTCCATACTCTTCCTGAAGGAGCTACGTATTGTGGATCTGAATCACTACCAGGATCTCGAATGACACCAGAGTCTGACATAGAGTCACCAGAAGCATCAGAAGATGCACTTTCTGAACTGTTCACCGTGAAAGAATCAGATTGATCAACACTCGGCATTTCATTTTCTTTGTCACTATCACTGTCATCTGTGTCACATTCACCATCCTTCGATTTCTCTTCGGGTAAAATAGCTTCATAAAAGTTGTCAAAACTTTCTTCTTCAGAATCACTGCTTTCACTAGAATCGTCCAAGAGCAATTGCATTCGTGCAGCAGCCTCTATCGCACAGAATCTCTTCCTACCACTCGCACTCATTGTTGACACGATGTATTGAAGTCTGACAAAGTTCAATGTCAAATGATTGCTTGCCACCACAGATACAGCATAGGGAGGAGGATATCCATGACAACGCAAAACAGGCTACCATAGTCATCTAGTCATGGCATTTGATGTAGCTATCATATCCATTGGTAATCTGTCTGCTGTGAAAATAAGTTTCATTCGGTCGTCTAAATGTGCAATGCGCACAATGGGTCCAGCAGTTCATGTTATGACTGAGCTGATTAATTTGACAAAAATTGACCAACACAAGATATTGTTGTATTTCCAGCTGTAGCATGAGACGTGCGAGGAATACATAAAAGCACTTTTAAATGAAACTTGTGTTTTGAAGAAATCTAATAAAAAGCAAGCGCTGGGTCCCCGGGGACCCATTGTGTGCATCCTAGGGTTAATGAGCAGTCCCATTGTAGGGCATAGAGTGAGTAGGGAGAGTGTCGACTCAAAAAGTATCTGTATACAGTGAGACTTTTTAGATCAAGAGATTCAACTTTTTGCGGAGAGTACTTTCCAGCCATGCTTCCAGCGTTCCAAAAAAATATTTGAGCGCATTCTACACCAGCACCTCCTAAATCACACACTACAGCAAGACACTATTCGTAACTAATAAAGCAAAGCGTTTTAGGAGGCTAGCGCACTAGGGCTATTATTCTCTAGTATGTCAACCGATGTCAACATTCTATTTCACGCAACCTCTCAAAATTCTAGTGTGTGGCGCATAGAGTAGGTATATTAGGTAGAGCGGTAACTCAGCATTTATTAATTAATCTTTATTATTATTTGTTATAATTTATTATTATCCTTTCTTCCTTGACAATATTGTTGGTCAACTCAGGAATCTAAACCTAGTGCTCAATCGCAACAAGTCAAAACAAACAGTGATACTCCGTTCGAATAATGCTCGTGTTTCGTTATATGACGATATTGATTACACTGACGAGTTGTACATTCTTGGTGTTACTTTGCATAATTCTCTCTCTTGGGACCAACATTTTTCTAATGTGTGTCTCTCAGCATCTCGAAGACTCTATGCTATCAGGTGTCTAAAGAATGTCTTGTCCCCCCGTCAGTTGACGGAAGTTTACACTATGTATGTTCAATCAATTTTACTTTATGCTGGTCCTTTATTTTGTAATCTTTCATATCGTTCTGTAAAAAGCATAAATAGCATTGAAAAAAGGGCACATAGAATCATGTGCAACTTTGACTGCGATTGTAATCGTATGCCGTCTGTTGAAAGTCGTCGGATTGAGCAATCAATCAAATTTTTGAGGAAGTGTGAGGATATTGTTCATCCTTTAAACTATTGCACGCCACGTCGTCTTCCATACACGAACCACTTTTGTCTTCCGAAATCCAAGACGACTAGACACAAGAACACATTTTTCCCATGGGCATGTGAAATGCTTAATAGAATTGAATATTATCGACCCCTGTAAAGTGAATGTCATATCTGGTATTATTAACTGCCACATTTGTAATTTTCTTAAATATTGTTTTTTTTCTTTGAAACCTGCTATTCTTGTGTATGACTTTTATTTTATTGTGAATGTATAAGTGAATTGACTGATTTTCAATTTCTGCGAAATATAAACATTATTCTCTCTCTCTCTCTCTCTCTCTCTCTCTCTCTCTATATATATATGAGTTCACATTCGATGTAAGTGTAAGTGTTAGTGCGTACTCCGTTAAGTGTAAACTTTACACCGGACATGAACTCGGGTTGAGTTTACACTTACCCTCATAGAGCAGGGATATATAGGTAGAGTGTCGACTCAAAAAAGTATCTGTATACAGTGAACATTTTTATATGAAAAGATTCATTTTTTTGCGGAGATTGTGTTCCCGTGGTCCAAAAAAAATATTTGAGCACTTTTTAAAAAAGTCAAAATTTTGCATATTTAGATACTACCGAGATGACGCACCCTTGTAAGTGGTATGAAGCAAGTTGGATATCAAAATGAATGAATATTTGCTAATAAGCATCCTAACTAAGCGGAAATTTTGCTGATTGTCAAGGGAATTTCATGATTATAGAATATTATAATGAAAGTCTTCATGAAGAAACCGGGATGATATTTTGTTTTCTTGGCTGAAATTTCAAGTTTTTGATTCAATTTTCCCTGGCATGATTTTATGATTCAATTAATTCATGATTCATTTCTTGAATCTGAATAGTGATGTGGACCCATTTACATCTTTCAAAGTTATTTGAAATCATTGTCTTTGAATTTGTGATTTTGCCATTCCAGTGGCAGCTGTTGCCTGATCACGATTAAGAAGGTTCTCTTGAGGTTCAGCAGGAAAGCAATAGCGCAGGTCATCGAGTTGCCAATTTAACAAACATTACCTCTCCAAGGCTGTCAGACACGCACAATCTGTAAAACAATATCATTTCCTTCTGTTTTATGCTATCACTATCAGTCAATTCCGTTGAATTTCTACAAAACTTCATAAATGCGCATAGCTCACATTTGGTGACAACACCACCTGTTTCTCGCCCCTGAGTTCATTTAATAAAATTGAAAGTGTATACACATTGGGGATTTAATAAATGCGGAGTTACCACTCTACCTAACATACTTACTCTATGCTTACCCTGGAATTAACGCCGGAGTAAACAGTAACTCCGGTGTAGGCGTAGGTGTAACCCCGGAGTTAACTCTTGGTGTAGAGTTAACTCAGGTGTAAGTGTAAGTGTTACCCTAGCACCGAACATGAACTCAGGTGGAGTAAGCACTTACACCGGAGTAAACTCTAGAGTTAATCCCGGATTAAACTCCCGGTGTAGAGTCAACCTGAACTAAAGGAATTGAACTCTTTTTCAAATGCAAAGTATACGATAACAGCTGAATTTCACAACGTGATAAAAATCTTAAAATTTAAGTCATTTACCGAATTATATGAAAATGCACATTTCCAGCATCAAATCCTACTGCTACATAGATAACTCGGACCATGCAGAAGTTAACCCCTAGAGGATAACTCCTTGTCGAGTTCATATCTGGTGTAAAGTGTAAAGTGTTAAGTTCTGCATATTGATGAATTTTTTCCATTGGTTGCACAACAAAGATGTATGTCAACATAATGAAATTATAAATCACTATCAGATCATATTTCACAACCACCAAAATGTCATTGAATATTGTCTTTTTCATGAAAATTCTGCACGGTGAATGAATAAATTGCGATTTTCGCTCCTCTTCTATGGAAACAGCTCTCAATATTAAAGAAACTTTGTACATTTTGGAATCGTACTTGTGCGTGATATAATTTCTAATCGATTTCTTAAAGCCTTGCTAATTTTCTTATCTGAAATGATGAAATCGGAAGCTCATCAAGCCTTGATTCTATGAGAAATGTTGCGGGCAATCAAGGAACTCGACTTGCAAATATTTAGAAATACCTCCTCCCACCTGTCTTATACTCGTCGCATCAACTCATTCATAATGCTGTCTACATGTACATATCTTCCTGCACCCCTCCCTGTATCCGAAAGTGAATTTCGTGTTGGCCTGCTCGATCCTGCCCAACTGCGTAGGGGTCCTACCGGCACTTGCGCCCGGAGCCGGTTGCTCCTGAGATAGCTATCAGCTACATACGAAATTTTTAAGCGAATTCAACCGAAGCTATGGCATATTTGCTTTTATTTAGCCATAGATGGCATAAAACAGTGAGTGAAGTTATGCGATGACAATTATTGCAAACCAAATTCAGTCTTCTAGAAGTGCACGAACCGCGCGTGGGGGAGGCAGTATACACAGTGATTTCAAATGCATCCGTGTGGCACATGTCATCTTAAAACTGTAGCTTGAAGATTGACTGCCATATGCTCGCATGAAGATGGTTAATTGCAACCTATAGAGTAGGGGAGTAGGAAAAAAATATATTTTGTAGACCTGAGTGCTGATATCCGATGTCTATGATTCTAACTTAGTTGACATCCCATTTACAATTATAAAATTACATGTTTGCCAAGACGAATAATCTGAATGACATATCAGTATTTATACCGGTATTTACATTAAGCCATTTGGAAAGCGGATTGGACCTGCTTAATTCATCATTGTCCTCAGATAGGCTACTGGTCCTTCCTCACATAATTCACTATATGACAAATTGACAACTTTTATCAGCCATAATATTCATCAACTTCGACATATCGTGACCATATTGTATTATTGGAGTCAAGTAGACCTTTTAGGCTTTAGTGTAAGTCTGTACTTCCAACAAGAGAGCTGTATGATTACGCATGTACCTTATGCACATTCTGAACTTCTGCAGAATTTTCCCTTGATACATGTACATGGGAATTTTAAAGCAAATAGTGAAGAGATTAATAAAACGGCGTTTCAGTCAAATGTATTTATTGTGAATAAATATGGCTCGATACAGATATGCGAATCAAAATTACAATGACATTAAAAATCAATCATTAATCGCTTCACTGTAAACCAAAATGTGCCCAATATGTGACCGATTATGTGCCCAACACATGTGACGTTTGCCACTGACTTTATGTGACCAAATGTGCCCAAATCGGTCACTCTCAGCTCGGCAGATATGTGAATTTATGTGGCCAAATCGGTCACATGCAACACGGCTGATATGTGACTTAATGTGACTAATATGTGATTAATATCTGCCCGATCGCTCATGATTACCGCTTCTTCCAATTATTGTGATAATTAAAACCCGCTACTTGTTTAGGCTTTGGAGAGTAGAAGTACTGCCTCTAAATTAAATTGAGCTATAAATTATGGTTTAAATGATTCCACTTGATGGGAAGAAAAGACCATGCTTTCAATTGAGGAACTTATGGAAAGAACAATAAATATTTGCAAACCATGAGATACATATTCTACTTTCCATTTACTTTTGAATTAACCATCAATGCTTAATTCAGAATGTCTTAATCAGTGTGTTGCTCAACGCCAACCGCCACCTGGTTGTTCAAAAACAAATAGATCAGCTGTTGTAGTAAACACCTTATTTATACTCCAATGAAACAATCGATGGCTGTGGCAGCATCTATTGCTGTTTTTACCGATAAAATTGTTTGATTGAACCATCTATACAATGATTCAATTTTGCATAGACTCACTTCTCAGGACATTGCGATTGAAGATTCTATTTGGGAATAGGACGTCATTATGTAATTTCTCCCTGTTTGTCATTCTCAATGTAATAAACAAGCAGACCATTGACATGAAGCTCATTTGTTTCACGCTGTCTAGGCAAGATAATACAACTTCACTTACAACACTTCCCGGCGAGATCAAGCAGATTAAACAAAGACATCTGTCACATTTTTCAATCACACAATCATTATCCTGATTAAAACAGTTTTCAATGTGATAACATCTTCTTGACAGTGATGTCCTTGAACAAAACACACCGCAAAGTATTCGGAAAATCAATTTGAATTATTCTCATCGAGCATTCGCCGCATATGCATGATCTATGGTGATTCATCATCGGTCACATATGTGACCAAATGTGACCGATATGTGACGAAAAATGTGTCACATTTTTAAACTACACAATCATTATCCTCATTAAAACATTTTTTAATCAAACCAAGTTCAATGTGATATTATCTTCTTACCAATGATATTCTTGAACAAAACATACCGAAAATTAGTAGTAAAATCAATTTGAAATATTCTCATCAAGTACTCGCCGTATGTGCATGACTTATGATGATTCATCATCGGTCACATGGAAGTCACATATGTGACCAAATGTGACCGATGTGACGAAAATGCGTCGGGCACATAATCGGTAACATATTGGGCACAGTTTGGTTTACAGTGTACTGGTATGTCATTCAGATTATTTGTCTTAGCAAGCATGTAATTTTATAATTGTAAATAGGATGTCAACTAAGTTAGAATCATAGACATCGGATATCAGTACTGAGGTCTACCAAATATCCAATGTAAAATTGAGGGATAATCAACCAAGTTCTGATGACGTGTGCGCAGTGACACTGTCTATCAGGTCCTAGGTTGCAACATAGAGTAAGTATATTATATATACCTACCTATAGGTTGCAATTAACCATCTTCATGCGAGCATATGGCAGTCAATCTTCAAGCTACAGTTTTAAGATGACATGTGCCACACGGATGCATTTGAAATCACTGTGTATACTGCCTCCCCCACGCGCGGTTCGTGCACTTCTAGAAGACTGAATTTGGTTTGCAATAATTGTCATCGCATAACTTCACTCACTGTTTTATGCCATCTATGGCTAAATAAAAGCAAATATGCCATAGCTTCGGTTGAATTCGCTTAAAAATTTCGTATGTAGCTGATAGCTATCTCAGGAGCAACCGGCTCCGGGCGCAAGTGCCGGTAGGACCCCTACGCAAGTGGGCAGGATCGAGCAGGCCAACACGAAATTCACTTTCGGATACAGGGAGGGGTGCAGGAAGATATGTACATGTAGACAGCATTATGAATGAGTTGATGCGACGAGTATAAGACAGGTGGGAGGAGGTATTTCTAAATATTTGCAAGTCGAGTTCCTTGATTGCCCGCAACATTTCTCATAGAATCAAGGCTTGATGAGCTTCCGATTTCATCATTTCAGATAAGAAAATTAGCAAGGCTTTAAGAAATCGATTAGAAATTATATCACGCACAAGTACGATTCCAAAATGTACAAAGTTTCTTTAATATTGAGAGCTGTTTCCATAGAAGAGGAGCGAAAATCGCAATTTATTCATTCACCGTGCAGAATTTTCATGAAAAAGACAATATTCAATGACATTTTGGTGGTTGTGAAATATGATCTGATAGTGATTTATAATTTCATTATGTTGACAAACATCTTTGTTGTGCAACCAATGGAAAAAATTCATCAATATGCAGAACTTAACACTTTACACTTTACACCAGATATGAACTCGACAAGGAGTTATCCTCTAGGGGTTAACTTCTGCATGGTCCGAGTTATCTATGTAGCAGTAGGATTTGATGCTGGAAATGTGCATTTTCATATAATTCGGTAAATGACTTAAATTTTAAGATTGTTATGACGTTGTGAAATTCAGCTGTTATCGTATACTTTGCATTTGAAAAAGAGTTCAATTCCTTTAGTTCAGGTTGACTCTACACCGGGAGTTTAATCCGGGATTAACTCTGGAGTTTACTCCGGTGTAAGTGCTTACTCCACCTGAGTTCATGTTAAGTTACTTATGAGTTCATGTCAGTAAACACTAACACTTACACTTACACCGAATGTGAACTCACATTATGTGTATACACTTTCGATTTTATTAAATGAACTGAAAGGAGATACCGTCGGAATTGTTTCCAAATGTGAGATATGCAAATTAATGCAGTTTTGAAGAATTTACAACGGAATTGACTGATCATGATAGCATAAAGCAGAAGGAAATGATATTATTTTACAGAGTCCGTGTCTGACAGCCATAGAGTATTGATATGTAGGTAGAGTGTCGACCATGGAGTAAGTATATTAGGTAGAGTGGTAACTCCGCATTTATTAAATCCCCAATGTGTATACACTTTCGAGTTTATTAAATGAACTCATGGGAGATACAGATGAGCGATAATGAGCAATGTGAGATAAGCAAATTTTTGCAGTTTTGAAGAAATTACAGCGGAATTGAATGATCATGATTGTAATGCGGAAGGAGTGGCATTTTCAGATTCTCAGTGTCATGACAGCCTTCGAAGGGTAGTGTTTGTTAAATTAGCAACTTGATGACCTGCTTTTGCTTTCATGCTTGACCTTAAGAGAATCTTCTTGAGCGAGATCACACCGTAAGCAATCTGCCAGTGGTATAGCAAAAAAACAGTTTGAAGGATTGAAATGGGCCCTCATCAATATTCAGACTCAAGAAATGAAACATAAATTTAGTGAATTATAAAATCATGTCGGTGAAAATTGAAATAAAACTTAAAATTTCAGCCAAGAAAGCACGAATAATATCGCGACTTTTTCATGAAGACTTCCATTATAATGTGGTTCGTGAAATTCCCTTGATAATCAGCAAAATTTCCACTTTGTTAGGATGTTTATGGCAAATATTCATTCCTTTTGATATCCAACTTGTTTCATATTACTTATAAAGATGAATTATGTCAGTAGTATAAAAACATGCAAAATTTTGACTTTTTTAAACTGCTCAAATAATTTTTTGGACCACGGGAACACAATCTCCGCAAAAAACTGAATCTTTTCATATAAAAATGTTCACTGTATACAGATACTTTTTTGAGTCGACACTCTACCTATATATCCCTACTCTATGGTGTCGAATGAAAAAAGTATGTGCATATATTGAAAATTTCATATTAAAAAGATTAAGTTAGTTTTTTTGCGGAGATTACGTTCCCGTGGTCCAAAAAATTATTTGAACAGTTCTAAAAAGTCAAAGTTTTGCCAATTATACCGAGATGACTCCTCTATATAAGTAGTATGAAATAAGTTGGATATCAAAAGGAATGAATATTTGCTAATAAGCATCCTAACTAAGTGGAAATTTAGCTGATTATCAAGGGTATTTCATGATCCGTTTTGTAATGGAAGTCCTCATGAAAAAGTCGAAACAATAACAAGTTACCAAGTTGCCAATTTAACAAATATTACCTCTCCATAGCTGTATATATGACACGGACAATCTGTAAAATAATATAATTTCCTTCTGCTTTATGCTATCATGATCAGTCAATTACGTTGTAATTTCTGCAAAACTGCATTAATGTGTATATCTCACATTTGGAGACAATTCCGACTGTATCTCCCTTGAGTTCATTTAATAAAATCGAAAGTGTATACACATTGGGGATTTAATAAATGCTGAGTTGCCACTCTACCTAACATACCTACTCTATGCTTTGATGTTTTCAAATAATGAAGAAGTGCAGGTCATAGAGTAGGGAGGATATATAGGTAGAGTGTCGACTCAAAAAGTATCTGTATACAGTGAAAATTTTTATATCAAGAGATTCAGTTTTTGCGGAGAATACGTTCCCGTGGTCTAAAAAAATCATTTGAGCAGTTTTAAAAAAGTCAAAATTTTGCCACTTAAATACTACCGACATGATTCCTCTATATAGGAAGTATGAAATAAGTTGGATATCAAAAGGAATGAATAGTTGCTAATAAGCATCCTAACTAAGCGGAAATTTTGCTGATTGTCAAGGGAATTTCATGATTATAGAATATTATAATGAAAGTCTTCATGAAAAAACCGCGATGTTATTTTGTTTTCTTGGCTGAAATTTCAAGTTTTTGATTCAATTTTCCCTGGCATGATTTTATGATTCACTTAATTAATATTTCATTTGTTGAATCTGAATAGTGATGTGGACCCATTTACATCTTTCAAAGTTAATTGAAATCATTGTCTTTGATTATGTGATTTTGCTCTACCAGTGACAGGTTGCCTGTGATTTGATCACACTTAAGAAAATACTCTTGAGGTTGAGCATGAAAGTAATAGGAACCCATCGAATTGCTAATTTAGGAAACATCAAATCTTCAAGGCTGTCATGACAATTAGAACTGTAAAATAACATCATTCCTTCTGTGTTGCAATCATGATCATTCAATTCCGTGGCAATTTCTTAAGAATCGCAGAACTTTGCATATCTCACATTTGGTGACAACACCACCTGTTTCTCGCCCTTGAGTTCATTTAATAAAATTGAAAGTTTATACACATTGGGGATTTAATAAATGCGGAGTTACCACTCCACCTAATATATCTACTCTATGGTGCAGGTATGCATGTGTAAGCAATTAGCTACGCGTTTGTCAGACACGCCGCGATTAGCCAGTCAGTGTCTGCAAGTGTCACTCATAAACATAGAAATTGACAACAATAAAACCTCTAGAATGGAAATTAAGCTTCATGCAATGCACAATAACGGCACATAAATCGCACGCATTTTCACTTAGATGCACCTGCCAACGTCTGTATCATTGGGTTAAAATCAGTCACATGAGTAAATTGAAGCTTTTCATTGGTTATTCATGCCCCAACTTAGTTCCCTCGGATGTGCCGCGACCTTGAGTCAATTTCCATTCTAGCGAACTTCAGATAAACAGTTTATTTCTATGCTCATAAAGAATTCCCTGTCTTCGCATGGGTTGAATCACAGACATGGCCATCTCTTCAATTTGTGCAATCCGGATTGCTTCTCCGTGGGTTGCCTGCATTGGCCGCGACGAACTGAAAGGCGTCGCCGAGCTGTTCTTACGCATGTGAACGGCACATTGATAGATTGGTTGAGTTGTCGATGACATCAGCAAGCCATTGCTTATCATATGTGGCTCGTGTTAGATTTTGGCCAATCGGTGCAATCTCGGGGACACTCCGGCGACTGCCCTGAGAGAGGAAGAGAGATAAGACCACCGACAGTTATACATGCATCCGATGGAAAGATGAATAAAGACTGAAGATAGGATGTAGCGCTTGGTCACCGATGAACATTGCACATGATTAAAATCTGTTGAGGAATTTATTTAAAAATACATTCGGGGCACTGCTCCGAATGCCCCAATGGACGCTACGCCCCTGGAACCTATAGAATTGCGAATTGAACAAGCATTACCTCTCCAAGCCTGTCATGATACGGAGGATCTGTTATTCCTTCTGGACTATCATGATCTGTCAACTCCGTGGTAATTTCTTCAAAACTGCATAAATGTGCATATCCCACTGTGGAATTCGAGATAGAAATTTCTAGCTATTCTCGCTACTCTGTTTCTCTACTGCTTCATGTAAAAATTAGCAGTATGCCTTTTATTATAACCCGATTCTTCAAGGAGTTGTGAAAATCATCGTTGAGAGCCATTTTTGGGTCAATTCTCCCGCACCCATCGGTGTGTCTGACGTCAGACATAACCTTTGGCGTCCGTGTATTGAGATGCGGACTGGTACTGCTGTTGGGGAAGTGGGACTAATATGGGCACCCTAGGGGTTTTTCAGACTTAATTTTTACAAAAGTAATTCTTTTCGTCACCGAACAACTCATAATTAAAGGCAAGAAGAGCGTATCGAGCCAACTATCCAAGAAGGATGGAAGTTCTAGAATCCATTAGAAAAAAATTGGAAGCGATTTTGTAAAAAGTGTCAAAATCCCCATATAGCGCCATACCACGGGGTAATATGGGCACTGACTTGCAGCTATATGGGTTTTGTATATTTTGATTTTGACTTATTAAATGATGTTTATCAACGGTTTTGTCGTCTCCTATACATTTCATCAAGATAAGAAACTAAAATGGACTATGACCGCATCGGCTGTGTATTGATAGTCAAACAAGGTTTCTTTTACATAGTCTGAAAAGTATGAAACATTATTTTATTCAATTTTGCACTTATCACAAAATAACAGACGTTGCATGAAGCGCCTTTTCATTAGGCCTATAAGCCTATGTGCCCAATTCTTATATGGCATTTGGTGTAAATCATCATAATTTATTGTCAATCGCCATGCACTGACGACATGCATGTACAAGATTACAAACAACACATATGGTGGTAGACTCATTCTTGAAGCAGATATAATTATCAACTGCTAGCAATTAGGAAACGATAGTTAATAATTAGCCGACATGTCTCGAGCGCTGTAAGGGACAACTAAACTGATGCCAATTTCAGAAGCAAGTTAGGTGCTCATGATGAGAGCTTTAAAAGAAGACTTTATGTCATTCAGTTTGATATCTGACTTTCCAAAATAAACTTGATAACAACAGGCTTGTCTCCTTCCGACAGATTGCATGCTTCGGCGTTTTGCTTGAATTTGTTTTCTTTCCATGAAATTCTTAAAAGCTTTTTGTATTGATTCATAGTTCCATTTACATCTGTCTATAAATCTCTCATACATTCTGGCTATTTTTCTGGAAAACAAGCATGCCGGAAATAATAATAGTAATGATAAAAATGCATTGCCCATTTTACTCCCAGTGATATTATTGGGGCTATATGGGCATTTTTCTTAGACTCACATTTCACGGAAACTATCATTCGTGAGCCTTAATGGAAGTTAGATTGTCAATGAGCATATAATTGCGATGACGGGACAGTTTTCTTTTGCCTCGAACAATCACTCTACACAGAATGAGAGGCTTAGCCAAATAAGTGTCTGATTTCATTGTCGTTACTTCAGCGATCAAATTTATGCATTTTTATCGTTGTCTTCTTGGTACGTGCGCACGTGAGAGTGCGTGTTTTCCTCGAATAAGCTGTGCTGCCACATACGGATAAACAATGACTATGACTAGTTCTCTGTTGAATTTGAAGTTAATGCGGGCAATAGGTCCTGAGCTAGAGGCCGAAGAACTCAAATTATTGTCCATATTAGTCCCGCCTCCTCTACCCCATGTTTACCCGCTGTGCTCGCTTACAATCACACTAAATACACGTGCTCCATTTACATTGCGCGTTTTACATTATAATAACCCGGGATTCAACACCCACATTTGGTAACAATATTTCCATGTATTCACCTCGAGTTCACTTAATAAAGTCGAAGTTGTATACCCTACTGTATGCTGTACACATTATGTGAGCTCACATTCGATGTAAGTGCAAGCGTAACAGCGGACATGAACTCGGGTTGAGCTAGCACTTACACTAACCGGAGTAAATACTAACTCCGGTGTGGGTGTAAGTGTTGCCCTAACGCCGAATATGAAGTCAGGTCGAGTAAACGCTTACACCGGAGCATGTACCGGAGTTTAAACTGTAGAGTCAACCCCAAAGTGAATTCTCGATGTGGAGTTAAGCTGAACTAAATTAGAAATCGAAATCTTTTCAATTACAAAGTATGCGAAAACCGTTGTATTTTACAACAGGACAAAATCTCAAAATTCAAGTCATAATTATGAGAAAATATATATTTCCAGCATCAAATCGCGCTGCTACATAGATAACTCGTACCATGCAAAAGTTAACCCCTATAGGATAACTCCATGTGTCGAGTTCATATCTGCTGTAAAGTGTTAAATTCTGCAAATTGATCCGGTTTTAATGAAATTTTTCCCATTGGGTTGCACAATAAAGATGTATGTCAACATAATAAACATATAAAGCGCTATCAGATCATACTTCACAACCACCAAAATATCATTGAAAATTGATGTATTTTCAAGAAAATTACTTTTTCAGGAAAATTTTGCATGGCGAATAGATAAATTGCGATTTTCGTTCATGCTCTATGGAAAGAACTCTCAATGTTGGAGAAAGCTTGCACAATTTCAAATCTAATTTTATGTGACATATAGTTTCTAATTAATTCCTTTGGTAATTTTTTTATCCTGAAATGATGAAATCGGAAGCTTATAAGCCTTGATTCTATGAGATAGCTGCGGCAATCAAAGAGCTCCACTTGCAAAAAATAAGAAGTAGGTCCGCACATCCATAGAGTAAGCATGTAATAGGTAGGGTGTCGACCATAGAGTAGACATGTTAGGTAGATTGTCGACTCAAAAAGTATTTGTATACAGTGAAAATTTTTATATCAAAATATTCAGTTTTTTGCGGAGATTGTATCGTGTTTTGCATAATATCGGTACATGCGCGAGAATATCAAAGCCAGGCAATTATCGTTCGAAACTGTTTATCATTCGCACGTTTGCGCAGCGGCTCTATCAATGTTGAAAAGCCTGGGATATACTTTGCATAAAATGCAAAAGCTTCGAGCACTGTTCGCAGTTCTGTATTAGAAGCAGGCGATGGGGAACTAAGCAAGCCTTACCTTTATCAAGTGATGGTCAAACATCATATCGATCTGCTTCATGTTCGAGGTATGACAGTTACGTTCCTGCGGTCCAAAAAAATTTTTTTTAAAAAAATCTTAATTTTTGCAAATTATTCTAATACAACCGACATGAAGTCTTAATTAAGCAGAAATTAAGCTAATTATTCGGGGAATTTCATGAGCCGCGTTTCAGTGGAAGGCTTCATGAAAAAGTCGAGATGTTGTTGTGTTTTCTTGGCTGAAATTGATCATGTTTTTAATTCAACTTTCATCGGCATGATTCTATGATTCACTAAATTCATATTTCATTTCTTGAATCTGAATGGTGATGTGGACCCATTTGCATCTTTTAAAGTTAATCGAAATCATTGTCTTTTGAATATGTGATTTTGCCCTACATTGGCAGCTTGCTTGTGATATGATCACGCTTAGGAAAATACTCTAAAGGTTGAGCATGAAGTAAGTAATTGCAACCTATCGAGTTGCTAATTTAACAAACATTAACTCTTCAAGGCTGTCTTGACACGGAAGATATGCAAAATACTATCATTCCTTCTGCATTGCTATCATGATCAGTCAACTCCGTAGTAATTTCTTCAAAACTGCAAAAATTGCATGTCTCGCATTTGTTGACAATACCCAACTGTTACCCAAATGTGTTCACCCCGAGTTCATCTAATAAAATCGAAACTGTATACACATTGGGGATTTAATAAATGCTGAGTTGCTACACTACCTAACATTCTTACTCTATAGTGTCGACTCACAAAAGTATCTGTATACAGTGAAACTTTTTACGTGCAGAGATTCAACTTTTTGCGGAGAGCACGTTCCAGCGGTCCAAAAAAATATTTCAGCAGTATTTAAAAAGCTTCTTTTTTGCGAATTTGTATACTACTGACATGAAGCCACTTTAAAAATAGTATGAAACATAGAGTAGCATGAAAGTATATTAGGTAGATTGGTAACTTCGCATTTATTAAATCCCCAATGTGTACCTATACTTTCGATTTAATTAAATGAGCTCGAGGTGAATACAATTGGACTTTCTGTGAGACAAATTTGACTTTCTTTAAAACTGCTGAAATAATGTTTTGGATCACGGGCACGAAATCTCCGAAAAAATCTGAATCTTTTCATATAAAAATGTTTGCGTTATACATATACTTTTTGATACTTTACTGTATGCAGATACCTATAT